>JADLZN010001398.1:0-18608 GCA_018155175.1 Sinocyclocheilus anophthalmus | reverse complement strand
CAGATCACATACAGACACACACAGTCAGATCATCTATAGACACACAGTCAGATCATCTACAGACCCACACAGTCAGATCATCCACAGACACACACAGTCAGATCATCTACTGACACACACAGTCAGATCATCTACAGACAAACAAAGATCATCTACAGACACACACAGTCAAATAATCTACAGACACACAGACAGAACAGCTACAGACACACACAGACAGATCATCTACAGACAAACACAGTCAGATCAACTACAGACACAAACAGTCAGATCATCCACAGACACACACAGTCAGATCATCTACACACACAACAGATCATCTCACAGAAACACAGTCAGAGCATCTAACAGGCACACAGTCAGTCATTACATACAAAACACCACACACACACACACAGTCAGATCATCCACACACACACAGTCAGATCATCTACACACACTCACACAGTCAGATCATCTACACACACTCACACAGTCAGATCATCTACACACACAGTCAGATCATCTACAGAGTCAGATCATCTACACACACAGTCAGATCATCTACAAACACACACACAGTCCGATTATTACAGACACACCCAGTCAGATCATCTTCAGACACATAGTCAGATCATCTACACACACATTCAGATCATCTACAGACACACACAGTCAGATCATCTACAGACACACAGTCAGATAATATACATACACACACACACACACACACACAGTCAGATCATCTACAAACACACAGTCAGATCATCTACAGACACACACAGTCAGATCATCTAAACACACACACACACACACACACATACACACCACACACACACACACACACGTCAGTCAGTCTACACACACAGTCAGATAATCTACAGACACACACAGTCAGATAATCTACAGACACACAAAGTCAGATCATCTACAGACACACACAGTCAGATAATCTACAGACACACACAGTCAGATCATCTACAGACACACTCAGTCAGATCATCTACAGACACACACAGTCAGATCATCTACAGACACACACAGACAGATCAACCACAGACACACACAATCAGATCATCTACAGACACACAATCAGAACATCTACAGACACACACAGCCAGATCATATACAGACACACAGTCAAATCAGACATCTACCCCAGTCACACACAGACAGATCAACCACAGACACACAGTCAGATCATATATATACACAAAACAACATTATGACTGGACACCTGTACATTATTCCTTATTTCTTAATACCTCAGTATTTCCAGCTGACAGTTCAGACTCTTCAGTCCATCAGAGAGCAGCTTCACTCCTGAATCCTGCAGGTCATTGTTACTCAGATCCAGCTCTCTCAGGACAGAGTTTGAGGATTGTAGAGCTGATGACACAATTTCACAATCCTGAGCTGTTAGATTACAGCCAGCAAGACTGAAATACAAAAAAAAAAAAAGTGTGAGTGTAAAATCTGCAATAGTGAAAATACATGATTGAAATTAAAAACAATTGTTAAAGTAAAAATGTTCAATTAAGTCTCTCCAATGAGAATTAAAAAAAGAAACACTCACATAGCTTTTCTGCAGTGGATCACAGCTGGTATCAGTCGTCTTCTTCCCTCATCTGATGTGTTGTAATTCTTGAGGTCCAGCTCATCCAGCGGCTCCTCTGATATCTGAAGCATGTAGGCGATTGTTGAGCAGTGAGCAGGAGAGAGTTTCTTCTCTGAGTGTTTGTCTGATTTCACAAACTCCTGAATCTCTCTGAACAGAGTCTGATCTTTCACTTCCAGCAGACAGAGGAACAGATTGATGGATCTTTCAGTGGAGAGTCCATGTCCATCTCTGATCTTCTCTTTAATGTACTGTGTGGTTCTCCTGATGCTCTCTGAGCTGTTCTCTGTGTGTGTCAGTAGATCCTGTAAGAGTCTCTGATTGGACTCCAGTGAGATGCCCAGCAGGAACCGCAGGAACAGATCCAGATGTCCATTCTCACTTTCAAGGGCTTTATCTACTGCCCCTTTAAGTAAATTTTGTATTGAAGCAAAATTCTTTAGTCCCTCCATAGTTGTTTTCAAATTACTAAGTAATAACAACACATAGAAAGCAGCGAGAAACTCCTGAATGCTCAGATGAATGAAGCTGTAGACTTTCTTCTGATGAATCACAGATTCCTGCTTAAAGATCTCAGTGCAAATCCCAGAATACACTGAGGCGTCAGTGAGGTCTATGCCGCTCTCAATCAGGTCCTCCTCATAGAACATCACATTGCCCTTCATCAGCTGACTGAAAGCCAATTCAGCAAGTTTCACAATCACTCTTCTGTTGGACTTTAGGAGTTTCTCTGGATTTCTCTCATCATACTTCTGATTCCTCATGTTGATCTGAATCAGCAGAAAGTGGATGTACATTTCAGTCAGAGTCTGAGGAATTTTTGCACTTGAATCTTGTTTCAGGAGGTTTTGAAGCACAGTGGATGAGATCCAGCAGAAGACAGGTATGTGACACATGATGTTGAGGTTTCTTGATCTTCTAATGTGTGAGATGACTCTGCTGGCTTGATGCTCGTCACTGATTCTCTTCCTGAAATATTCCTCCTTCTGAGGGTCATTGAATCCCTGAATCTCTGTCACACGGTTGATGTAGTTGGAGGGGATCTGATTGGCTGCTGCTGGTCTGGAGGTGATCCAGATGAGAGCAGAGGGAATCAGCTCTCCTCTGATGAGGTTTGACATCAACACACCCACTGATGAAGTCTCAGTCACATCAGACACTTTCTGACTTTCTGAAAACATCAGTGAAATTCTGCTTTCATCCAGACCATCAAAGATGAACACAACATTACACTCCTCATAGATCTTTGAGTTCAGATCTTGAAGTTCAGGGTGAAAGTCAAGCAGAAGTCTGTGAAGACTGTACTGATGATCTTTAATCAAGTTCAGCTCTCGAAATGTAAGCACAAACATGAAATCTACATCAAGATTGGCTTTTCCCTCGGCCCAGTCCAAAATGAACTTCTGCACAGAGACTGTTTTCCCAATGCCAGCGACTCCCTTTGTCAGAACGTCTTTATTTTGTCTTTCTTAATCTATTCTGTTCTCATATATCCTGGTTAAGGTACAGGATTAAAGATGTCATTGCAGTTGATTGGAGTGTCTTGTGAGTGTTGTGTTGTGGCTGTTTTCTCCATCTGTAAAACCTCATGTTCTTCATTCACCCCTTCTCTCTCTCCTTCTATGATGTAGAGCTGTGTGTAGATCCTGTTCAGGAGGTTTTGATTCTCTTCTAGTTTGATTCCCTCAAATAATCTCTCGTACTTGTTCTTCATGCTGGTTTTGTGATGGTCTTTGACTCTCTGCAGTCAACTGCACTGATGGTATGAATTGAGCTGCAGGTTTGCTACTGTGTCATGATGACTGGTGTGGCTCTGACAGTAGGGGGATGTGCCGGTCGGTGAGGACACAGCTTTTTTACCACTAAAAAAACATTATAAAACAAAACAGAGATACAAACAAACAAGAAAAGACACTGTCAAATTATTTTAGAATCCAATAACAGAAACATTGACATGGACAAAAAGCAGTGTTCACATTGACAGATGACAGATGATATACTATAGAAGCAATCGCAGATTTAATACGTTTTTGCATTTCTTTGTTGAACATTAAAATCCCCATCACCAGAAGTGAGATGATTGTGGTCTCTTTTTTTTTTTTTAGAGCACTAGTAAAGGTTTTTATTTATTTGTTACTATTGCTTATGCAGAGGCTATTTAGTAAAACATATCGCACAAAACGTGAAGAAAAATGGACTGTGAAAAATGGACATTGAGCATTTTGGTTTCTATTAGAAATTCTGCACTATCCATAGCCAGTCATCACTGCAAAAAACTTTGGAAACTGCTGATTTAGGATCAAGTTTATTTCAAACCAGAATTTTCAGATTCATCATTTCAATTATTGAATTCAAAGCATTACAAGAGACACAGCCACACCCACAATCTCTCTCTGTTTGCTGAGAGAGAGTGATTATGTAAATGAAGTTTTTGACTGAAAAGTGATGCTGTCTTAACTAATGTATAGGACTGCTGATCAAAATGATCAAATATTACAGTATAAATAATTACAGTGCTAGAATTAGACATTTTGATTATCCACAGCACCCCAGCCAGTCGTCATGGCAACCAGGTTGCGAACCACTAATTTAAAAATAACGTTTATTTATTCCAAACCAGAATTTTCTGATTTCTATTTTGGGAATGAATTATCCTTTATGTATCACAAACTTCATTTAACAAAGGCCTCTTCCAGTAAGGCTTTCTTGCTTTACATCATGATTTTTATTTGTGTTGTACTAATTAAAAAGGAGAATATGATTTCATTTGATGATATTTTCTTGCTAAAGAACATTTACCGTCTTGTAATCTCTGTGTACATTCTGTATTCCTGTGTTAAATGTCTAGCACATCAAGATCATATACTCACACAGGGTCAAAGCGCACTGCTCCAGTCCTGAACATGTGTGGATCATTCAGGGATTCTGATGTGTGGATCATTCTATTTCTCTTCATGGACACACAGTTGGATACTGGAGATGCTGCTTTCTTTCTCTTCCTGCTGATGAGACGGAGAAAAAGACAGAAATATATATATATATTTTTCTCTGAAGATAATCCGTCTGCTCCATTAAATTGGTCTAGAAAGTAGTATTTGTGTTGCATACTGTACAGTTTAAAACAGAAGACATTTTATTAACAGTACTGCTGTAATACGATACATAGTCATAGTCTGATCATGAGAAAGGTGAGGGATCAGCCCCGAACAACACGGGAGGAGCTTGTTAATGATCTTAAGGCAGTTAGGGCCACAGTCACCAAGCAAAACATTGGTAACAATACGCCGCAATGGACTGAAATCCTGCAACGCCCACAAGGTCCCCCTGCTCAAAAAGGCACATGTACAGGATAGTGTTGTCGGTAACCAACATTTCAGTATTGGTACCAATTAGGTGTAAAATTTCTATGTGCGATTAATTGACTAATGATTGTTTATTACGGTTCGGGATTATCACGGTATTGAATTTAGTTTTTTAAAAAGTGCGGTCAACTACAGTATAAACAGGTTAATCTTTTTTCTTATAAACAAAAATAATGAACATTTAAATGCAATAAGCAATACAGAATAAATGTAGAAAGTTAAAGAAGGTTTTTTTGTACACAGGATTAACAGTGCAAAAGAACTATAAGACCATAGGTAACACTTTACAGTAAGGCCCATTAGTTAATCCATTAACTGACATTAAACTAATCATAAGAAATACATTTGTTACAGAATTTATTAATCTTTGTTTAAAAAAATACAAGTCTTTGTTCATGTTAGCTCATTAAATAACACAGTTGCAACTTTCGATTTTAACAACGTGTTATTAAACATTGTAATTACCTAAGATTAATGAATATTAGAAGAATTTTTCATTGGCAGTTTAACTAATAAATTAACTAATGTTAACTAATGAAGCCCTAATGTAAAGTGAATCAAAACACTTTCAAACAATATCTAGGGCATGTTGTAGTCCAGATTAAAATGTAAAAAAAGATTGAAAATAAATAGCCTTTTAAGTATTTGGCGCTGTGATGAACACATAGCAAATACACAAATCCGAATGGCTGTTTAAATCATTTAAACACCTTTCAGAAACCGAAAGTAATGCAGCTGCTTTTTTTACAGGCTTCCGGGTAACTGACTGTTTTTTTTTTTTTTGTCCTTTAAATGAATTATTATTATTATATTATTATTTCAGCAGGTTAGCGCCATCTGCTGTCAGAGAGTGAAAGTGGGCTTTCATCCAGAGGGGTGGGGGGTCTCTCACATGTTCCGCATGCGCTTCTCGTCCGCGCTTGTTTACATCAGAGTGCGCACACGTCTTTCACGCAGCATACAGCGGTGGTGTGCATTTTGACCAGTTGATGGTTAAAGTATTCTTAAAATGCATTCAAAATTCAGAATAATTTGTAATAAATAATTATTCACGTATTTAGAAGTGCCCACGATAACAATATCGTGCATATTCATTACGTGATATATCGCATTACCGAATACCGGCACAAGTCTAGTACCAATACCAGTGAAAATCCAGGGTTCTCTGTACCAATTTCGGTACCAAAGCAAAACACAAAAACATGCTAATTGAACAACATTTTTATTAATAATGTTAAACAAAAATTAAATGTACAAAACCAATGCCATTCTTTATACTTATTTAAAACAGTTTTTCAAGTTTTTCTGCAAGTAATAAAAGTATGAAAAAAGTAAACAAGTTTCACCCAAAAGTTTAGTCATAGTTCTGCTGCCACTGAAAACATCTGTAAACTGTTGTCTGTTTTAGGGTTTGCTGGTGTGTTTCAGGATCTTCCTCAGTCTGCAGCTGTAAAAGGAAAATATAATATACTTAAGTAAAGCAATGGGCTGAGTCTGACCAAATGCAATATTAGATCATTGACACCAGCTAAAATATAACTTTTCAGTAAATAACAAATCTCAGCTTTTATAATAGATTTAGATAAGATAGCATATATTAAATGTATATCACTGTTACATGGATGGAAACTGTAGTATTAAAAACACTTTACAATAAGATTGTATTTGTTAGATAACATGACCTAACAATAAACAATAGTTATATGGCAATTATTCTTCTTAGGGTTAATTTCAAAGTTCAATCTGTTAAAATTATTTAATGCACAATGAACAAACATGAATGATCAAGTGTTTGTATTAAATAACATTCACAAACATTAATGAATGTTTTAAAAAAATATATTGTTCACTCACTGTAAGATGTTACTAGATCTAACATTGTACAGTAAAGTCTATACAGGAGATAAAATTTGACTGTACTTTTATTTAATCCAAACTGTTCATATTTAATTTTAAAGGGCTTTTAAAACCTGCTAGAGATATTCACCCAAGAATTACAACTAACTAAAACACTTTTTCTGACGGACTGATATGACAAACACTATATGACAAACACTGTTAACCATACATTTGTACACTCTCTAACAAGCATATTTTGGTTACACAGTTCATTTAAAAGCCTCTGGTGTGTAAAAATAGTAAATACCATTATGTCCTCCTGTTTTTTACAGTAATAAAAGTTATAGCAGCATTAAATAATTAACAAAGAAATTATTTTGAACAAAATTCATTCTAATGCTCATTATATTAGCGTTAGCAGCACTTATGCTAACAATTAACTATGTATATGCTAACGGCGAGGTTTATTTCAATCCGAATTTAAAATTAAAATATGGAATAATATTCATTACAGAAGCTCTAAATATTACAAATGTAATTGAAACTTACCTGCTTGATCTTGATCGGGGTGTTTTGTTAGTTTGATGCATTTCCTCCTCTTGAGGTCGCCACTGCTTTTATGAAGAGGTTGCCAGGTTTTCACAACAAAACTCACCCAATCGCGTTCCGAGGGGGTCCCCCGGTAAAAATCGCGTTCCGAGGATAAAATACGCATGTTTTGGCCGGGTTCCCCGGGTAAAATTCGCATTCCAGGGGTTAAATATCACGTTAATGGGGTCGTTTCTCAACCCGCGGACATGAAAAACAACCCGCGGTAACAGTGTTAAAGCAGCCCAATTCCACGGGAAAACTGCGGACTTGGCAACACTGGAAGAGGATAGCGCATCAAGAACCGGGTTGACCGGGTACTCGGTACCACCGGTACTTAAAAAAACCTGGTACCGTAAAGTTTTCATTTTTTTAGTACCGACTTGGCACCAAAATACCGGGTCTTTTGACAACACTAGTACAGGCCCATTTAAAGTCTTCCAAAGGACATCTAAATGATTCAGAGAAGGCTTGGGAGAAAGTGCTGTGGTCAGATGAGACCAAAATTGAGCTCTTTGGCATTAACACGACTCGCAGTGTTTGGAGGAAGAGAAATGCTGACTATGACCCCAAGAACACCATCCCTACAGTCAAACACAGAAGTGGAAACATTATGCTTTGGGGCTGTTTTTCTGCTAAGGGTACAGGACGATTTCACCGCATTGAGGGGCAAATGGATGGGGCCATGTACTGTAAAATCTTGGACGAGAACCTCCTTCCCTCAGCCAGAACACTGAAGATGGGTCATGGATAAGTTTTCAAGGATTACAATGAACCAAAACATACTGCCAAGGCAACAAAGGAGTGGCTCAAGAAAAAGCACATTAAGGTCATGGAGTGGCCTAGCCAGTTTTCAGACCTCAATCCTATAGAAAATCTGTGGAGGGAGCTGAAACTTTGAGTTGCCAAGAAACCTTAAGGATTTAGAGAGGATCTGTAAAGAGGAGTGGAACAAAATTTTTTTGCAGACTTATGCCATTCCAAGAGGGTTACAATCACCTCTTCCATATGCACCTAAAGAATGTTCATATGTGTATTTGCTTCCGAAACCTCCTTCGGGAAGGTTGGAGCTTCCGCAACGTCCCTGTCCCAAGTGGAATGGGTACGTTTTCCCAGTGTTATCCAGTCTTACTGATTGGGTAGTGCCATATCAGCAGTAGCTGGTCCTCTTGTGGTAAGCCCTGGCCTACGCCAAAAAGTAGGGTCGCAGGTGGCTTCCTGGAAGGGGCGGTACCTGTGGCCCTTTGTTAGGGATCCCAATTCGTCGGTCTTCCGACGTGACGTCAGGAGTGATCGACTGAAAGTGAATGTCTCGGTTACGTATGGTAACCCTCGCTCCCTGAAGGAGGGAACGAAGACGTCACGTCCCGTCGCCACAGCTCCTGTACCACCGCTGAGCGGCTGGGTCACAGGCTCGGCTCCTACAGAGTTCAGCTCCAGAGTGCGGCTCTCCAGGACTGACGTTCGCCACCCCTGGTATATAATATACAAGTGTCAAGTATCATACAATTATAATATATCTCATACAACTATCAGATCAGGACTCTGTATCAGCAGATCCTCCATATTCAATGACTCGGAATGGATCGGGGCTCAAAAAGCCTGATCGGGACATCCCTAATTTGTCTATGAGCTCATGCACCACAAATTCCAAAAACTGAAGATACTGACAAAACCTGACTCACTGCAGTTGAGTTAAAAAGAGTGGCCTGTTTTTGACCTGAAGTATATGATTTCCAATCCCCTGCTCTTCTATTATAAATTTAATATGTAATCATAGTTTTCTTAAAACTAGTGTATCCATTCTGGTATTTGTGTTATAATGTAATGTCTGTATTTGGTGTCTGTGAGGTGACTGAGAGTCTGGGTCTGAGATGTCAGGAATGCAGTAACAGTGTTTACTCATTTAGCCTGGCTTAAAGAGAATAAATATGTATTTGTTTTGTAATAACTCATCTGAGGGGCCGTTTACATGGCAACGTTTTCAGACAAAAATGGGTAAAACTTTTTATGCATTTTGCCTGTTCGTTTACACGACAACGGTGTTTTGGGGACTGAAAACGCATATTTTTGAAAACGGGTTTCAAAGAGTTTTTGAAAATGGCACCGTTATCGTTTCTGTGTAAACACCCAATATGGGAATTTTTGAAAAAGGTGATGTCATGTGCGTGCGTAGTGTTAGGTATGTAGTATGTGCACTACATGTCGATTTTAAAGGCAAGCGCGAACAAACATACACAACAATGGCGGAGTACATGGTACTGTGGTTGCTGCTCAAGAGTTTGCTAACGCTTCTTCAAAGTGTGGATTTACTTCACCAATATTACAACCAACAGCGGAGACGCATCATATACAGTACAACATATAATCGTCAGTTCCCTACAGGTAGTGTTTACTAACAAGGTGACACCGCCAACTACTGGCCTGGCATACGTAATACAGCGTTTTTGGCCATTTTCGCAGATATGTGTAATCATTTTGAAAACGTCGTGTATACGTGAAACTTTTAAAAAATGCAAGGGGAAAACTTTTCAGTTTTCGACTACATCATTGTCGTGTCAACGTGGCCTGAATCATTATATAATCAAACTATATATTTTATATAAAAGGGGTTATCAGTTTGAACTTTGTTCTTATTTTTTATGTGGTTGTCGTGATAGCTGTTTGAGACATGTGAAGTCAAGACCAACGCAATACATGCATCCACTAACTCTTACATACTGAATGCTTAATGTTTATTATTCTTTTTTGGGTTTATAGCACCATTTATTGCTATATGTTAAACTCTGACATTGAATCATGTATGCTCTGTGCTCAGTGATGTGCTACAGCTCAACCTTGAAGGAAAAAGATATTGCCTATGTTTTATCTAATGGCGTATGTGCAGGAGTTGTTTAGGAATATGATAGGCATGTGACCATGCCAAAGGAACAGTCGCCAGGAGAATCAGCAGCTGCCCAGACGAGAAGTGCCCTCACCAGGTTTATGACTCACCTACACTGGGTCTCATTCATATGGAGTGAATTTTGTGACAATATTCATCAAACAAATCCAGCGTTTTGCAGGTAAACACAATTTGCTTTGCAAAGAAAAACTCGACTTTCAAACAAACGCAAAGTGATTTGCAAATACAAAACTCTATTTGAGAGAAAATGCAGAGGTATGGACAAATATACGTATTGTGTAGTACAACTGCGAGTTGTACGCTAGTCCACCGAGACCCGAAACACATGTTTACCTTTTCAGGGAATACAGCAGACCAACATGAGAGGGGAAAAGGTGAGTTTCTGTCTTACTATATCTAAAATTAACCATTTAGAGATGTTTTCACAAAGCGACCCTACTACGGTGTCAGTAAAATTCACAATAAGTGCTGTAAAGTTGTTAACATGATTGATTAGTTGAAAAAATCAGTAGTGACATGGCTAAACATTAAACTAGACAGTCTTTCCCTATAAAAACTGATCCAGTCTCCGTACCTCTTATCCTCTGTTGGATCACGGGATATAGAATATATAGGCTACATATGTTGATACAATTGTTCAACATTCAAAACAATGCAGGGGTATAACAATATATATCGTGTCACAATATATTGTAATACTAAAATGCAAATGTATTGTGGATGGCGTCAACTGTGTACCAAAAATGAAAGCGTTTTGAATTTTATTTTTATGTTAGGTCAAGTAAGATTTATTGTCATTCTGCTATATATGTTGAGACATAGCCTACAGTGGAGAGAAATGTTATAGGCTACCTCTGCGGTAAAAGTTTAAACAAGTATAAAACTACACATAGACAACCTACTGAAAGGAGTAGGCTAATCTAATTATACAAGTAGGCTACTATAATCAAACTAGTTTAAGTTCAGGTGAGCTTTATTGTGATTCAGCTATATAAATGTGCCAAAATATAATCTAAACATTAATATCCCTTATAAAAATTAACCATGGTTTTACTACTAATACCACATGGTATTTGTATCAAAGCTGTCGTTTTAGAAATGGTCACCTGCAAAAAAAACATGGTTACCACACTTTTACTATATAGTAAAACCAACTTTAACTTTCATAAGGGATATCATAGTTTATTATCATATTTATGTTTATATATAGCATAGTTTATATACATGCACTGTACAACATTTAAAACTAAAAGTGGCCTGTCAGGAGATATTTCATATTTCAAACCAAAGAGCACAAATGTTCGTCCAATTAACTAATTTTAGCCTTAATGCCTAGATTGCTTAATGAAGAAACGTGAAAAGGTCGTGTTGGAGATCGACCCGGTTTCGGCCGCGTGTGTGGGTGGGGGTGGGGCGGGGGCTGGGGGGGGAGGGTGTGTGTGGTCGAACACTTTGAAACTTCTTCACTTAGCATTTCGGCTGACTTTGGGGTGTATGTTTAGGGAATAGGTAACAAAACGTGTGGCCTCACATCAAATCTAAGATGTATCAGGGCGTTCAATTACCCCTGTGCCTCATATGTGGCTTATATTCACAGGTAATAGTATTTTGAACCTCAAATACGTGCGGCTACCGGTTGCTTTAGAGGGCCCATGTTGTATTTGCTGTGTGTTCATTGTCTTGTTAATACTATGTGTTGATATCATGCCGAAAATGTTGTGAAATACGTACAGGATATCCAGAAGCACCGTCAGGGCTTTCCGTCTTCTCTGAAGTTGTCTAACGGTTATATTTTACCTGAGGGCAAGATGACGCCCAACACACTGTTCGTCGGCGGGATTGACATGAAGGTAATGATGCTGATGGTAAACCGAAGCTTTTACTCTTTTACAATTCTAAACACTACCCACTATGCCATATTTTTTTTATCTACTCTCCAAACTGGTAACGAACTTGTTCGGTCAGGTGGACGAGAACGAGATCAGAGAGTTCTTTGCCAAGTACGGGTGTGTGAAAGAAGTGAAAATCATCACTTATCGAGGAGGAATATGCAAAGGGTAAGTAAGAGTCATGATTTGACCTGCTGTGGAAAAAAAAAATTGGCCTATGCGTGTTTAAGCTGAACGAGTCTAGCCTGACCAGCTAAAAAAGTGGTCAAAACCCTTCTAGAATCAGCAAGGCTTGGATACCAGCCAACCAGCTTTAACTGCTCTAACTCTCTCTCTTTTTTTTTTTTTTATTATCAGAATTGTTTTCTAATAGCTCATTCCGAATATATTGTGTATATACTAATATATAGCATTTTTTTCTGAACTAATTTAGTTTTAATCTAATTTTACCAGACTATCATAATTGTGCATCGCATCAAGTCACCCAAATGTTTCTTTTGTCATTTTTGCTTTCATGCCGTTCAAAGAAAGTCATCTTGGAACAACATGTAGAGGAGTAAATGACCGAATTGTCATTTGTGGTGTGAACTATCCCTTTATAGAATGTGTCTTGGAAACTGCTTTAAAAAAAATGTCTCCGTCACATCTGATTAGTTTCCCATCTTCTTTCTCACAGGTATGGTTTCGTTTATTTCAGCGAGGACGTTGATATCCAGACTATCGTTGATGTAAGGAGGTCACTTTTACTTGTCTACATGACCATCTTCTCTCTTTTCTGTCTGGGTGTTGATGTTATGACGGTATCTTGACGTCTCATACATTTCAATTCTTCTACAGCAGCCGATCAGTTTTAAAGGGAAAAAACTCAAACTGGGACCTGCCATCATGAAAGAGCGAAATTCTCGTGAGTCCCTTCACATTGTTGCCTGTTTGGTCTGTCTTGTACAAAAGTCATGGAGTTGCTATATTAATTTTTTTTAATCTTATTGGAAACATTTGTACTTGTAAATTGTTTCAATTTTGAGAATTGGTAGTGGACATATTTGGAAATACTCTGATCTTTTAAAATGATTTCTGCAATAATAAATGTAATCTTAACAACCTTACAAGTAGAGATGCACCAATCGATCAGCCAGGGATCGGAATCGGACGATTTTCCACATGATCGGCCCGGATCGGTGATCGGAATCAGTCTCACTTCTTTCCGATTCCGAGACGAATCGTTTTGTTACCAGCGGCACAGGCAAAAACGTCTCGTTCTCTTCTCTCCGACGACCCCTTCTCTCACACACGTCTCATTCGCTCCATTTAAATAGTGCTTGTATTGCAAATTATTTTAGTCATTCCCGCAGGTTTCACGCTTATACCAAACGCGCACGCACCACCACTGATCTATATTAGTGGAGCACACAATCCGCGCTCGGTCTCAAACAGCTTGTGAGCCACAAATATACCAAAATGAGTGGCTAACTGCGCTAAAATGTTCAAATACATAAAAATTGTCAAAAATGCCGGTCTTGGCGAGTATCCAGTTAAACACAGTCGGTTTTGGAACGTTAAATAGTTGAGAAACAGAACACATGTTGTGTAACAGTATATAGGGTCCGTGGATAAACTCTTAAAGGGACCGCAGTCCAATATTCCTGCTGCTGTCTGTCATGTTAATCAAAGAACAAAATACAAAAATAATTTTCTGCTCTTGACTGAAAAAATTTTATAACTTTAATGGCAAGCATTAATCTGTATTTAATTTTTACAATGAAGACTACAGAAATTAATCAAATGTAAAATAACACTGGATGTGTTATTTTACATTTGATTTCTTTAATTTTTGTAGTATTTCTTACCTGAATAAAAAAAACTTACTTAACCTGAAAAACTTTATTTTATTACTGACTTTTTACTTGTTTTTTAATGAAAATAAAACTTTGCATTGAAAAAGTAGATTTTTGCTTCTATATGCTGTCAATTATAGTTCTTAGAAAGAAAATCGGAATCGGCAGATCACACTAACAAAAAATCTGAATTGGCCAAGAAATTTGCAATCGGTGCATCTCTACTAAAAAGTCATGTAATTTTCATTATTTAAATGTGTTGGAATCTTATTCTTAGGTTCAGTGTCGTCTCCAATGATTGGTCCATCACAGTGGATAAGCTCCACCCCATATGTGTACTGCAGCTGCTGTCCCCCAAGCCTGGCCCCGCCCTCCCCTGTCTTCAATGGAGGGAATCAATACATGCAGGTAACTACACAAAGTTCATACAAACCATGACACTCTGCAAATTTACATCATGTGGAGGAGTTAGACATTCTGCCTCCTAAAATTTTGCACATTCCAAAGATTGTAGAATATCATTGTTTTTCCTATGTGTCTGTCTGTCTTTATAGCCTTATTCGTACTCCAGTCCTCCAGGATTTATTGTCCCACAGGTGCCCATGAATTATGCACAGACCACATATGCCTACCAGGTACACAATCACTTGGGCACACAAACACGTATGGTCACATTGCTTTCATCTTGCAGATACAGACACTTGGATATCTTGTGTTTTTGTTTTTTGTGTGTGTGTATAGTATCCCCTGCCACAGTGGTGTGGAGAGCAGAGGACGAGGCTTGTCAATCAGGTCAGCTCCACTCCCCTTTTTCTCGGTTGGTAAATGAGGGATTTAGCGCAAGTGGTTGAAACAGTAAAGAATTTATAATGTTGCAAAAGTTTTTCAAATAGATGCTGTTCTTTTGAACCAATTATCAAGAATTGTGGTTTCCACAATCCACACAAATATTAAGTTAATACTGATAGTAATATGTTTCTTGAGCACCAAACCAGCATATAATGCTTTCTGAAGGATCTTGTGATGTGAAGACTGCTGAAAATTCAGCTTTGCCATCACGGGAATAAATTACATTTTATATTCAAATAAAAATGATTTAAAACTAGAATTATATTTTTAAATGTTTATTTAAAAAAATGTAGCCTTGTTAAAATATAAGATTTATTTTAAAACACGGAGTAATCTTACTGTCCTTTTATCCTTGGAGATGCACCAATATTTGTTGTAGTTCATATTGTAGTGTAATTGCTTACAGTACAAATTGAACAAAGATGTTAACCATTTTAGCTAACTTCAGTTAGCCTAGTGTTCTTGCCTTGCCCATTAAATTAAATTAAGAGTGTAAGCTAGTCCAAGACAGCTGCCTCTAGCATTTTAATAATGTCAGTGCAGTGTACCAGTAAGCACCAGTTTTACTTTAGTCTATGCTAAAGATCATTGTGTCTGAGATTTGCTAAAATGCTCTGCAATCAGGACCCTATGAAATCCTTTTTTTACTTTTCCCTTTTTTTTATTTTTTTTTATTTTTTTTACCAATTGGGTTTTCTGTTCATTTTGATGCTTATAGGTGTAACAAAAATACTAAATTAGTGTTTTTATTAAATGTTTATGTATAGGATTTCTTTAAGTACATTTTACATATACAATCGTAATATGTATTCAATTTCAAGGTAAAACAAAAAGCATTTTGGCGAGTTGTAGTGAAAACCTTTTGAGTTTTTTTGTGTGTGATATGACAGTACCGTATCTCAAATGAAACTGTGAGATATTAGTGATGTGAACTCTCAGGGCTCTAGGCAATGAACCAGATCGACACTATCATAGTTTCATTACTTCCACAAGTGTGAAGAGTAGCTCTGAGCAACTACCTCAGAACATGAAACATGTCATGATACATGTCAATCTCAATGTGCCACAAGACTGCAACCATACGTTCTTTATTATCCTTGGTTAATGAAGTGCTCTGTACCCATATTACGTTCTGTGGTAAGCCTTTAGATGGCAGTGCTGGCTTAATATGAAAATTGCAAACACCTGAAGGGAAAAAAGCATGCTAAAATTGAAAGGCTCATCAATATAAGAAAAGTATATGTGGCTCTCTTTCAGAATTATGTGGATTGTGGAGTCCAGACTTTGCTAACCCTTCTGTAGCCTTCAACCACTAGCACAGACTCCTTTTCTTGGTAAGTTTTTGTGCACCTAAAATGAAGATACAGTCTTTAGTCTCAAGAGTCACTTTGTTTCTTTTTCTTAGGGTAGAATCCCATAGAAGCAGAGGACAACTTGGAGATCAAGCAGTGAACTTCATTGTGCTTTGAAACACCGTTGCAGATAGGGTCACCGTGGGTGTGATGTGAAGGTGTATTTTGAGAGAATGACTGATTTATGATCATATGATCATACTGTAACCTAATGCCTCAACACATCCACACACTGAAACATTTGACAAGCTTTGTTTGCTTTTGCTTATTCAACCCATTTTTTTTTTGTATTGTCTGTTTTTCTTTCTTTGTCATGGCCAACTAACTTTAAAGACACTTTTAAGCTCACAAATACATATTTATATTTTATGTTTGCTTATTTTAAAGTTTGACTCACTGTTGGTGATGCACTGTATGCATTTAGGTAACTGTTCTAACGTGTTCAGTGTGTTGTTTTAAACCAATGTTCATTAGTTTACTCATTTAGGCTGGTAAGTGTTCACTGTTAGTTTTGTTTTGGGGTTTTCACATTCAGGGCACATGTTTGGATTTTCTCTGTTTGGTTATTGAGCACCAGGGTACAGTGGCTTCCCCCTCCTTTTTTTTTTACTCTAAATCTGCTTTCATCAGTTGTCATCACTGTACTTCCATTAATTTTTCATTAACACTGTTTTTCTATGTTGGTGCAGTTAAGAGGTTTAAATAAGATCACTGCATTAATTTAAAAATTACAATAAATTTTTTTACTGAGCCCTGTAAGTCACAGCAGGTCATGGGACAGTTAACTTGTTTTAAATTAAAGCGATGACGGAATATTGATATCACTGAACACAGTCGTACTGCATTTTTCTATTTTTCCAGCACTTTTTTGCACCAGGTCATTTTAATTGGGGGTTTTTTTTTTTTTTGTTTTTGAAGGTTTGTGAAGTTACGGGTATTGTTGTTCTGAACACAAAGCACTGTCATTTTATCCATGGAGTTACACTGTTCTTATAGGTTTTTCTTAAGGGGGGGCTTTGATTTAATAGCTGCAGCATATTCAGCAGATACTTTTAAAAACCAACTCTGACTGGCTTGTATTGAAATATTGCAGTTTTATTTCCTCATTTCCCATGGCTTCATGGGAGTTGTGGTCTATATTGTACCATAGTCTGATAACTTCTGATCACTGTACTCTGGGTTTGCCTCTTGTGTATATGTTTTGGATTTTGATGTTGGCATTGTACGGTTTTGCTGTTTTTGTTGATAATAAAAAAAGTTGAATTAACTTATTTTTGCTCTAAGGTTGCTTTTTTTTTATTGTAATAGGCACCAGGTTTAATTTTTTTTAAATGTAACTAGTTTGTGAGCTCCATTTTTGATCGATTGTTATTGGAACTCATTTTATTGTAACTTAAAGGAGAAATTTCTGGAGAATCTTATTGTTTGTTGCTGTGGAATGTTGTAGTATGTGCTGGCCTCTCATCCCCCTGTATTGTCTGGCCTAAAACACTTTTAAATTATGAATTGGTCATGGTTTATTCACATTAAATATGAATTTAATACCGCTTCTCAAACACATGAATATGCTTTAACATGGACCACTCTATAAGTGTTAACATTTAACAAACATCACATTCACTTGGGAGTTGAGACCACTTCGACCTGACAACTTCTGGACTGTTTGACATTAGTCATTTTAGTAGCCTACTCTTCAAAACTGAATGGAGTTCAAATAAAAAAATGTATGTTGCTAGATATAGAATGTAACGCCGTTATTTTGTCTCTTTGAATTTCATAACACTGTTATGCTTATTGTCCTGAACAATAATCTGTGTATGGTGGAAATATACAAAGTATGAAATATAAATTCAAAAAACAATAACTTGTTTTTATTAGGATTATTGTGCCTTACAAAGGAATCCATAGAACAAAAATAAGAGAATCTGAAAATAAGTACACGGGGTGTATTTTTTTTTTTTGTTTTTTTTTGATGCTTTTTTACAGATCATTATTTTGTGTATTTGGTGTAACAGAAAACGTTGACATGCTTTAATGTTCAAAAAAAAACATTATTTTTCAAATACTGTAATTATTGTAGGTCCTCTATGCCCCGCTTCTCTCAAACGCTTAGTTTTCTACAACGTCCCTCCTTCCGACAAGCGCAGTCTGCTCTGATTGGCCAGCTGACCCAGTGCATTGTGATGGGCCGAACACCGCAAGCACTCGCGGAAATGTAACGCCCCTTACCATAAAATCGCAAGCTTCAGCTTTCAAAATAAATTTAAAGACAGTAAATAATGTCATTAGTTTCACCATCAGTTCAAGCCCGAGTGATTGTTCACTCTCACACACATGCGCGCGCGCACGCACACGATGCTCAAAACTCCGCATTTCAACAGTCAATAGCAAA
>JADLZN010001396.1:0-17186 GCA_018155175.1 Sinocyclocheilus anophthalmus | reverse complement strand
TTGCTTTTCATGAGTTAACTGTAGCTGTGGGTTTCATTCAAACATTTTTATGGATTAATGAGTTTTCAGGCAGCAAGCAGAATCTTGTTTTTCTTTCCGTCAGAATATATAAATGTACCACTAACAAGTGTCAGTCTGTCCCCATTTTTTGGGGTGAATTATCAGCTTCACATTCAGGATTGGATGTTTGTAAATTAAGAAGTACAACAGAAATACTACTACTTTGTGCTGTTTTGGGCCAGAGCTCTAAATAAAATGTTGATTCTATAAGATTTCTCTCTTTGTCTCACATGTCTGACTTAAAGGAATATTTCACCTAAAAATGAAAATTTGCTGTTAATTTTCTCATCATCAGGCCATCCAAGATGTAGAGGAGTTTGTTTCTTAATCGCAACAGATTTTGAAAATTGTACTATTATATCAGTTGCTCACAAGTGGATCCTCTGCAGTCAATGGGTGCCGTAGAATGAGGCATCAAATAATTCACAATACTTCACCACAAAACTCCAGACCATCCGTGGTTGTGAAATGAAAAGACGGTTTCCAAGAAACCAAATACAATAATAAGGCATTAAGGCATTTTAAATTTAAACCGCTACTCTTGTACTTTGTAAATGAAAAAGTCCATCACTGGTGTCTTTTCACATCAAACTACATTCTGTTTGAATACTGTTTCACTGAAACTGATCTTAAATTGGGCCTATACTATCCTGATTCAGGACTCTCTCTCTCATTCTGACGGCACACATTCACTGCAGGGGATCCTTTGGTGAGCAATTTAAGTGATGTTAACGCTATTTTTTTCCCCCTCTTTTTCCTCAATCTGTTCAGATGAAGAAAAAAAACTCATTTACATCTTGGATGGCCTAAAGGCAAAAAAGTAAGGTCAAAGGGTCAAAACAAGTGCTACGCACAGTGTGGCAGTAGCAAATACTCCCACATCAAAGCCACTGGAGGCGTTTAATCAATCATAATGACTAATAAGATGATTACCTGGTATAATCCTACACGGCATTTGGCATGTTTTCAATACTGTCAGCCACTGCTGAATCGCACCCTGACATCAGCAGCGTAATGCTTTGGGTTCAATCACTCAAATAACAATCTATAGAGCCGCGGCTTCCTTTACAAGCAGTAAGAGAGCCATAGGTAGCTCTGAAGATTTCAAAGGAAAAAAATCTTGTTTTCAAAAGAAACCTAGTGATTACGAACAAAGAAAGAGCTAAAAGGAGTCCATTGATTGTGATGCAATGGAAATGCAAGGAAATAATTGACTAAAAGGTTATAACTTGACCTAGAGGCAAACTCACCAAACTGACTCCATAATGTGACGCCTGCAACACTGCTGTTTTTCTTCAAGTAGAATTATCTACCATTGTCCTGTGAAATTTGAATTAAAGAAATGAATTTTCTATTTCTCTTAAGGTAGCAATATGCATTTTGACACAGAGGGTAATGACCTGTTGCAATGCTAAAATTAACATTAATTCTTCTCTTAACATTTAGTGCACAATTAAAGGTGTATCTACATCATCCGTGTTCTTCGATCATTTACATTTGACATTCATTTAGTCAAAGCTTTTAGTGAGCAGCTAAGAAAATTAGTTTTCCATTAAAGTACCCTGGGAATAATTTTCCGTAACTACTCGCTTAATATTTCTAGTGTCTTTCTTTGATGACTGACATGGCTGTTTGTTATGATGCGGCCCCTACAGTGAAGCCTGCCGTCAATCTCAATATGTCAGAGCATTTATTGGAAAAGGTATTCTACTTTAATAAGACAGAGAATTTTTTCATCAATGTCACTTTGATACATTTTATTGCATCCTGATTGCATCCTCAACTTTTAAGTACCACGCACATCTCAAAAACCAAGCAACACTCAATACATAGAATCAAGTCCCCGCCCTGTTTTTTTTTTCTTTGTTCAACAGTCTGTTGCACTCTGATGTACGTCTCAATACAAAAGAAAAGATCTGTTGCTACTCCGGCATTTGATTTTAAATAGAAAAGTGTCAATTCTGTCATGACGTTCTGACCCTCAGTGTCGTTCGAACTGGATATCACTGAGGGTATTTCTGTGGAACAGAAAGATGATATTTTGAAAAAAGTTTCTGTTTTTCTTTAGAATTTAGGATGAGCTATAACTGAGATGTTCAAACCCATACTAAACTCGTTTTCTCCTCTTGTATAAATGCCTGTGCAATAAAGAACAAAACACTGATACTTTACACAGGTAATGGAGTCATATACTGAACAAAGAGTAAATCATCAAAATTAATGATTTTATGAAGCCTTCATGCACCACCTAATGAATATTTAGGAGAGAAACATCCCTAACCACGACTGATTATTACAAAGCAAATTACTGAAATTCCCCATGGGATCTGACTCAATCAATTGCTGTCTTTTAGTACTCGCCATTTATGGTGCCTGAATTTCCCCAGGTGCTTCAACCTGGAGATTTTATCCCGTGATTAAATTACAGCTCTCATCCTGTCAGGCTTGTTTCATATATCCAGAGCTCTTACAGTACAGTCACATGGTTTGATGCATCTCATCCTTTCTGAAGCATGACGGTCCCTGCACTTTCAACTGGTAAGAGCTGCGTAACAATTCTTCCTGAAAAAAAAAAACCCAGCATATGGGTTTAACATGGCATGAGGCTAAGTAAATAATACAGATTTTTTTTTGTGAGGACTACTCATTTAAAGCGATAAACTATGGTTACTTAATGCAGTGCCAACCCATCCAGATTCCTATGGTTCCTTTTGACTCGAATAGAAGATAGATAGATAGTAGATAGTAGATAGATAGATGAGATAGATAGATATATAGATAGATAGATAGATCGACATGTTCATTTAGTCACGGTGTATTTGAAAAGACTAATAATTACAATAACAACTGCATTACTATAGATATAAATAAATAAATACATTTAGATTTGTTTGTAGGATGGATCGTCCAGCCCACTTTTGATCAATTAATGTGTGTGCTGGCTGAATAAAAGTCTTACTATCTTCAACTAATCTAAAAAAAAAAATGCGACCACAAACTTTTAAACAGTAATAGACAATATACAACTTTTTCTAGAGTTTTAAACATTCTAAATCTTTCAAAGCACCCCCTGGCGTACATGTATCCCTGGTTGGGAATCACTGCTTTAATGACAGCTCGGATCAGAGAGAACAGCGTTTCGGGGCTCATGACATAACCTTGTTCTTCACCCTGTCAGACCAGAAACCAATGATTACAACCTCAATCACATTCAGCAGCACAAGAGACTTTCCAGAGTTTCTTCTGCTGTTTATCTCTGACTTTTGACTTCACTGTCAATGAGAACTCTTTCTCTTTTGTGTTTCTTTACCTAATGCATCTCCCACAATCATCACACACAGGAGTCAGAGCTTGCAAAATAAACAGAGTTTTTCACTGACCTGCAAAACTGCCCACGCAGATTGAGTCTAATTCTGGGAAACAAGAAAGTTTTTTCACTAGGTTTTATATCTACCACCGCCTCTCAGGTCAGGACAAAGGAGATTGGATTGCACATTGTTGACAATCATTTTTCTGGTTGCCCCTCAAAGATTCTATTTTGAAACTGATGAGATTATATTTCATACAGAGATTGAGGCAGTAACCTTGACTCTGTGTTTAGAGTAGTTCTGGAATAGCTGTATTTTATCTGATTAGTTTTCTCAGAGGCACACAGACTATGTAAAGAGGAAATATGGAGCTACGGGCACTTGAATGTAATACTTCAGGGATTACAGTAACAGGATTTTTCCTTTCGCTTAAAAAAAACGCTGTAAGACAAAAACACAGTTACATGCACAAATACTGGTTAAGGCTTTCATGAACATAGATTTACTGTATTTGTACTTAAATTAAATTAAATTACTCTCTTAATTCTATAACAGGTGAATCCTTGTGGAGTTAGAAAATTGCAAAAAAAAAGAAAAAAAAAAGACAGATAATATATTTTTTCCTGTGGAATACAGAAGCTCAAACTTTTGCCAAATTTTTTCATCTAAAAAACCTGAAGTTGTAATATGTTTTTGCTTGATATGTTTATACTGTAATATGTTGACTACTTTGACAAAAAAAAATAAGATAAAAAATAATTTAAAAAAAAGAATCTATACAATGTGCCAATGTCACATTTGAAATTTAAAACTATACAATATGCCACAAAATTTTATTTAGTTAAATAAAAGAATGTTTCATGTAAAATTTCACAACAATTACACTGAAAAAGTAATTTTTTGAAGTAATTAAACTTAATTCTTTCTACCTTAAAATTTCACATATACTTAAATGTGTTTCTTTGTAATTATCTGTGAAATGTATTAACAATTAATAGGTACAAATTGTTTCACTTACCTTTTCTCACCAGTGTTGTTCACCCAAAAATGTCAAATTTCACTGTCAATTTTCAGTTTTCACCAATAAATTGATAATATATTACACAATTACGAAGAAACAGCAAGTAGCAAATTACATTAAAGGTGAAATTTTAAAGTAGAAAAACTGAAATAATATTTTCTTGTAAAACAATAATCTGTGTTTTTTTTACGTGTGGTTGAAAAACTTGTTTTTTTACAGTGCGGATAATTAAAGTAAATTACCTAAAAAATTACAACTTAATATAAATGTTACTAAGATCCCTTAGGAAAAATAACTAATAACTTAATTTGCTTGATGAATGAAACACACATTTAAAAATGCTTCAAACAAGACATAAACCGATCAGAAAAATCCTTAAACTAACCCTACAAATCTTGAACAGGCCCTGCTGTTGCTCATCTTTTAAAGTCAGTGAGTCTGTCAGTGATTCAGACTGTCAGTGGTCACAGTGGTACGGCTCAGTGAAGGTAAGCTCAGGGCCAAACCGGACCCCTGGGAACTGCCCAACACACAAGAAACAACTCCTGTCAATCAAAGCCAAAAGAAATATGAGGCCGAGACAGTGAAGAGTACAGAAACTTCAGTGCAGAGGTCACTTTCAAATGAGTGTTATGAAACTTTATGCACATAGACAGACAAGCACTCAGAGAAAGACAGCGTTATACTGGACAAAAAAGTACAGATTTTTTTCCAGCATGGCCAAAGATCTGCATCAACTGAAAACTCTGTGTTTCTGTGAGACCTCCTACAAGTCACACAGTCACAGTCAGCACTGCATGTCTAGTGCACATCACACTAGACTGTGACAGGATAGTTTTTTTTTTTTTTTTTCATCGGTTTCAGTTCCACTCGCAGAAAAAGGGACAAACGCTGTCATGGGAGGGTAGCTTCACATAAAGTACAAAAATGTACAATTTAGGTACTAAAATGTACATTTTAGGTACTAATACATACCTTTAAGGTGCATTTATGCACCCTTTATGGTTAAATAAAGTACAAAGGTGTTCCTTTTTAAAAGCACCGCCCCAGTGACAGCTGTTGTACCTATTTTTCTTTTCAAGGAGGAAAGTAAGGTTTGCACAGACAAACCCTTTTTAAATTAGTTTGATCCATATCTATTTTTAGGTTTACTCACTCCTAAATTACTTTTTTTTTTTTTACGAATTGCAGTCAGTCAGACTGTCTCTTCATGTCTAAATAGGTGGTTCTGCAGATAATCTGACATATCGGAACTGTCTGTGCTGAATATGTAGGAAAATATACATAATTTAATGTTTTTAAACTGAAATAAGCAAGTAAATAAATAAATAGAATTGTATTAAATAAATAAACATTTTTCTAATATAGTTTATATATTTTCTGTAACTCAAAAATCATTTAGAAAGCTATATTAGTCATGTCTGACTTGTACTTTACTGTTGTAATTTGTTGTACATGGCCATTTTAGACAATTTTGAGCCATTTCTGTCTATGGATTAAACTGCTACTGAACCTTTAAAAGACTTCTATATAAATGTGATCTTTACATGTAAAACAGTCCAAATATTAATTAGAAAAAAATGAGAAAACTCAGTGGTAATAATCAGAAGAGTTTGCATTAATTGATTTGAATTTTAAGTAATAAATTGCTGCATCAAAGCTGACAAAAACATACTGTAAAAAGTGTGTTCAATTCCATTATCTTATTGCATTTTAATAAATAAATAAATAAAGACAAGAATAAATAAAGAGATATTGATTTAGTGGACCGATCCAGACAGATCCAGATCAGAGATGTGAAGCGCACTGTCTCATGTTGAGGATATCATCATATTCACACTGTGATTTATAACTGAAGGTCTAATGATGTGAACAGACACATGCTGCTCACCTGAAGTCAACGTGAATCAAAGCTTATGAGAAAAGACATGCATGAGATAGCCAGCAGAAGAGTTCTGGATATCCATATGCAGCAGACCCAACCTGCATCACACATACTGACAAGTGCAAGTCAAAAATGTCTGCAGTATATGTTACAAAATCAAGTTACCTTCAGGTTCTAACTCATTATTGTAAAAGCATTGAGAACAGCAAGAGGCCTTGTAAAGTGCACCAGCTCTACTAAACAAAACCGCAGCAATAAAGAGAAACATAAAGCAAAAATAAACATATTCTGAATGTCGACTAAATAAAACCTTGTCCGAAAGTAAAAAAAAAAGCTTTGAAAAACATTTGAAGGTTACAGAAAATGGCAGACTATCCAGGAAATCTAAAAGTCTGAACAGTTTTATCACATACTCAGTAGAAAGTTTGGTGGATGTACAGTAGAATGAAAAATGAACAACAATCAGGCATGTTCAATATCTGGGCTTTTGATCATCGTCTATTAAAATTATATTAAAGGAATAAAATAAATACATTTTATTTTTTTATTTTTTTTCCGCCAAGTAATGAAAAATTTTAATTGCAACTAATCTCACAATGCTTTTTTCTTGCAATGGCAAATTCCTCTCACAATTCAGACTTTTTTTCCTCATTCTTGCATTCTGTTTTATATCCAGAATTCAGAGTTTTCCTTTGAACTGTGAAAAAAAAATTTAAATGAGAGATACTATTTGGTATCACTTTCTATGAAGCCCGTATTTATACTACATTATAAGGGTTTTCTTGAGAGCAGTAAATAGGCTAATGAAAAAAAAAAAAAAAAATTTAAAAAAAAAAAAAAAAAAAAAGAAGAAAAAAAACATTATAAAACCGTACATAGTTTTTCTCCTCTCATGAATATTCATAAGAACAGTTTTAATATATTATAATATTTACTTATTTGTGGTTATAGCTTTTAAGAGTATGATGATTTATAACACAATGAACACGTTGCAACCACTTTTACAATGGATTCTATTTCTCATAGTTATAATATATTATAAGTCTCATATCTTGCCATATTTCTTATGCTACTTTACTTAAAGCCATCAAAAACCCCTTATAAGTATAGTAATAATAATAATAATAAAGAAAAATTCTCAAACAACCATAAGATCAGATATCAGATCAGATCAATGTGTAATATGACACATTTGCTTTGAACTATTTTTAGTGTAATATCAGTTTGATTATTTTAAACAGCTTTGATGACTCTCCACCCTACATGTCAACTAGCTGTCATTAGAGTATTAGTATGTCTGCTACTGTAAATATTTGCTAACACTTTATTTTGATGGTCAATCAACAGGTAAACTGATTATAAGTGTCTTTGCAAGTACGTCAATTTACTCTACCATATTAGATTATACCATTCTTGAGCATACTAATACTCTAGTGAGAGTTAGTTGGCATGTAGTTTCAAAGTTGCTTATAGTCGATTGATTAAGAGGACCATCAAAATAAAATGTAACCATAAAAACATTGCATTTTTTTCAGTTGGAATATAAAGCTCACATCAATTAACATTAGCTCCACAGCCACTCAACATCTAACGCATCTGAAGTAAGATACTGTGCAGATCTAAATACATGCAGATATAATACAGTCCATTCTTCTGTAAATTAAAAAGAAGTGGTGTCTTGTGTGTTATAAATAATCAATACTCTTCACTTAAACCACAAATACGTAGTATTATGATGTATATACCTTCTTTTATGATTATTCATGAATCGATATAACATAGTTTTTTTATAATGCTTATTACTTCATTATAATGCTTAAGATACCCTTATAATGTATTAGTACATACGGGCTTCATAGAAGTGTTACCAATTTGTGTTTTCCGAAATGACTCCATTTTGAGATCACTTGTCCCAATTGACCTTATTCTGTTATTTTTTTAAATAACCCTGTTGAACCAGTTTCCATAAAAAAAAAATTTTTTAAATCCACCCCTTGGCTAAGCCGAACTGACCCAGCAGATCAAGGTCAAAGTAAGAGCCAAGAGCTTATTAAAGCACAAACTGACACATGCTAAGCCTACAATGGCTTACTTTACTGCTTACACTCTTGCACATTAAAAATAGTTAGAGACGATTTTTAACATCAAGATAAATACTCATCACATCATCCTTAAGTTCCCTAAACAAGCAGTTTTAGGTCCAGGCGGGGCACCTCATTTTCCAGCTGGCAAGACCCAATTGAGTGTTGCTTGACTTATTAGGTCCTGAACATCGTGGGGTGATGGACTTGGCAGATGACGCAGGTAAAGACAACACACGGGTCACAATAGCTATCGTCTTAGCACATCCTCTTGATCCACATCCCCAACACACATGCTTCCTCAAGCCTTTTAACAGGGACGCCCGCCAAGTGTCAACAGATTTTATTCACTGATCACACAACCGTCCACTAAACATACAAACCGCGCGCACTGCCGCAGCGCCCCTCCTTGGAGAATCCTTGAAAAGTCGGTAATATGTAGAGAGAAAAAAACGTTAAATAGAAACGGCTCAGAGCGTAAATCAAGCCGCAGAGAGGAGACATGACTTCCACTGAGTCCTCAGTCTGTTTGTTTTCTGCTGGACTTCATCATGTGTCTATGTGAGGGGGAAGAAAAATTAGTCGGACTTCGCAGATTGAGTGCACAGCAGGTGAAGTTGCCTTGACTGCATTTAAAAATATGACTGAAAAATATCCGTATCCAACACAGTTGCCGTGAATTGCTTGATATAGCAGTTTTTCTGCCTCATTTCGATATTTTCCTTTTTTAGCAGATACATTCAAACTCGATCCAGCGCAGCATATCTCACTGTAACACAAGCATGTTTTCTAACCAATACCTATATGTAAATTTAAAATAGTTTAAAACACCTAAGCAAGGGGAAAAAAAAAAGAACGTGTTGTTGTGTATTTATGGAGTATGCTATTATAGTGTTTATTAATATTTTGGATTAGCCTTTATTTTTATATTTTCATTCTAGTTCTAATCATTTTTGTTGTATGCTTTTGCCAATTTTATCTGTTTTTTTCTGTTTAGCTTAAATTCATTTTATTTGAGTTTTTTTTTTATTATTTTGTAAATGTTCTTATGTAGTTATTTCAATTTAAGTTTTAGTAATTTAGTTACTGCTTTATCACATCTATTATTATTTAAATATCTACAAATATTATATTTTTAATATGTTAGATTTCCCTTTAAGTATTTCTTTTAGTTTTTAGGAATTTTTCAGCTTCAATTTAGGTGCAAGTCCACCAAGGCACGTTTTTAAGTTTCTTCGTCCTAATATCTACTTTATTTCAGCCATAATTACTAAAACTTCACTTGTCACTGAATAATTTTCTATGATATTGGATATGAGTGATATTGAGTATATAACACTTTCCAATAGGGTTTCATTATTTCTACAGCATTTATTAATTATAGTTAATGTTATTTTAGCATTTACTAATGCATTATTAAAATTAACATGAACAATGAACAACTGTATTTTTATTAACTAACAGATTAATAAATAGTGCACTCTAAAAAATGCTGGGCCAAAACAACCCAATTGCTGGGTTTGTCCCCATTTTACCCAGCACTGGGTTGTATTTAACCCAGCATTTTTTAGAGTGTGTAATAAATGTTTTGTTCATTGTTTGACCATGTTAGTTAATACATGAACTAAAGTTAACAAATGACAACTTATAGTAAAGTTACTATATAATCCATAGTCTAAAATATAATAAAACACAATTAATTGTTTTCTTAAATGACTAAAGATTGACTTTGTGTAAACTTGGTCTTTATCATCATTCAAACCTAAATATTAGCAAAAACATCCAAACAGTAGATGGACAAACCTTGAATGAGTTGCTATAATTTCCTGAGAACTTTATTCACCAAACAATGCTATATCTCTGTTAGAGAGAAATGAATTGAATGGTCCTTTAATTTCTTATTAATGATCTTTCCTCCAGAACATGATTCAGATGTTAATGACAATAAGTTGTAGATGAAGTGAGGTCACAGCACCTTAATTGAGTTTGGTGACTTCTGCAGCTACTTCAGGGAACTTCACCTTCATTGCTCTTACTGTCAGACTAAAATGGCAGATGTTGAAATGTTTGACAAATATGGCCATTACAGCTGTGAATATTAAGTGAGTGAAGTCAGAATTTCCTGGAAATGTCCAGCTAACATTTGCAATGTCTTTAAATTGCTGTCAAAAGCAAAATTGTTGTTCTGTGTCACAAATGGCATAATTATATTTTTCCTGGCATTTTTTTCCCCGAGCATAAAGCGTCTGTATTCCACAAGAAAGACAGGAAATCACAGCTACTTAATAAGTAGACAAGTCTTTAACTTTTAGTTTTATTTTATTTCATTTTTTATTATTTATTTATTTTGTAGCAAGATATGTCCACAAATGTTTTAGGCAAACTTGATGATCAAGAAATATGATTTTTGAAGTATTTTGTATGCACGTCCTGCTGTCATATTTTCTAACCTTAAGATTGCAGCCCTGTCTTAATAATTTTCTTTCCCTTTTCTCTTCTTTTAGGACAGTTTTGGAGAAAATGGTGCTTCTGGGAAACTTAAAAATGAAATGAATTAAGTTGTTTATTACTTTTGTAATTTAAGTTATTTGTAAATGAAGCAAAGTAATTTGTGTGTATTGTTTTAGTTGAAACTTGTAAATAGAAGACAAGTAGTAGTTCTGGAAATTGTAAATTTTTGCAAAGCAAGTTATAATTTGTAAATGACAGAAATTCTTCTTTTGCCTCTGAATAACATTTGCAAATGAAAATAAATTGTTCTATACTAAAAGTACTTTTTACAACTAATTACAAAATAACTTCAATTCAACATTAGAAAAACAGCATCAAAATTTAACAATACATAAAAAAGATTGGAAAAAGAAAAAAAATGAAATTTTATGTACACTTTCATTCAGCTGAGCAGTGAGACCCGGATGGAGCTGCTGGACCTGGACGGGCTGCCATAGAAAGCCTGGTGTGGCCTCTGCCAGTGGGACATCATCTGGGATAGTCTCCAGAGTGTTTGAGTGCATATTTCAACTGTCCAGCACTGGGACGTTCAGGTTTATCCAGGGGTCTGGTCTGATTTAAGGAAAAGAGGAAAGCACTAATTGTGTAGAGCTATGAAAAAGTAATTGGTGGAAGAAATATGAGTTACTTTAGTAAAGTACTTTCAGTAACTACTATTAGCACATTGAGGAAAAAATGCACGCATTTAAAACCTTAAGTAAAAGTATTATCGTTCTGTAATGCTGTACTGTAATGTACTTAAGTAATACTGTAACATTAATACTGTATTGTACTTAAGGTATGAAGAGTAAAAGCCTATGTTTTCTGCAGAAACAACTATATATGATGGTCTTGCATTAATATTACTGCTGCACTACTGTGTATGTTGCATTTTACTTATATAATGTGTTCAATGTTGTTACATTTAAAATACCTTATATAAAATACATTATATACTGTTGGGCAGTTTAATGTACAACATTGCATGATATTGTAAAGGACCATGTTTTTGTATTGTAGCTGTCCTATGAGAAAAAATATAATTTGTATGTGAATACTTATGGAATGTATTTCGTTACACTCCATCACTTTGTTATTTTGGAGATGAAACGAACAGAGTTTATTGCTAAGTTGCTACAACTGCGAACCATATCAAGGCTGCTTCCGAAGCACTTGCCTTGTCTAGCCTACTGAGGACTCTTCTTGTTGCCTAGCAACTCTGTCAGCTGCCGTTGATGAGCGGCAGTAACGTTTGTAAGTGGACTTTTTATATTGAGCTGCATAAAACTAAACAGGGTTGAAAGCCTGTCCGTTCACTATTGTACATTTATGTACATGTTAATGAATAATAGAATAAACAACATAAAATCACATTTTGGTAAGATAAAATTCAACATTTAACTTCTTTTTATTTTGTATTTCTTTCATATCATTACAATATTCAAGTAAGTCAAAACCAAATACTTACATTTAAAGTGTAATTCGGTAAATTAAAGGTCAAAAACTAACAATTCAGGCTCCATAGTTATTTTCAATTTCATTAAATAAAATCTCAGAATGGCAGCTCTCTTCTCGCACCGTTGCCACACGACAGGAGCATTAATCGGGAACACCTGCTGGCACAATCAGGAAATTCTGCAAAGGCTAGACTCAGAGCGTCCTTCGAAGGCCGTGTCGGCCACATCCTTCGAAGGACCCGTAGGATGCGGGTCTTTGAATTGGGACACAGCTATGTGTAGGTCTTGAGACTCTACTCGGTATCTGCATGCTTATCAGGTGTGGCCTGATAAAGTACCCTATCATTAAACTGTGGCAGGATGGGCGAGGCTTCAGGAACATGTTTTGGGAACCAGTGCAGACAGTCTCGGGGCATCCAAATTCTGGCTCACCTTTTAGGATTTTGGCAGATTGGTCCTGAATTTCGCTTTTAAGATGGCCCCTTTATAGGGGTCATATGATGCGATTTCATTTGTCCTTTCTCTTTGGAGTGTTACAAGCTCTTTGTGCATAAAGAAGATCTGTAAAGTTGATAAGACTAAAGTCTCAAATCCAAAGAGGTGTTCTTTATAAAAGTTAAGAGTCAACAATGCCTACCTAAAACGGCTCGTTCTAACCCGGCTGGTTGCTGAGGAAATACTTCAACTTGCGCTGTGGATCGCCGGATCGGCTTTCACTGGGGACGAAGCAGAGTCCAGCCCGGGGTAATCACATGTGGTTGCCGCAAGCCCTCCCGCCTCTGCGCGTTCTTAACCCACCTCCGCTCACTCAAGCCCGCCTGCCGCCGCTCACTCAAGCCGGCCTCTGCTAACTCTAGCCCCCGGCCTCTGCTCACTTTAGCGTGTTTCCCACCGGGTGCCGTGTAAAAAAAATATTTTTTACTATTTTTAAATTGCTAAAATGTTCAAAAACGCATCTATTATATAATATCCATTTCTGATGTCGCAATAATTAGAGATGCACCGAAATTTGGCTGCCGAAAATTTGTTCACCGCTCAGGTTTCACTTTCAGTGGTGTGACGCTCTGCGTATTATCCCTCTCTATGCGTGTGCGCTCCACTCGTATACCGTTCATGCGAATCAGAACAGAAGTCCACTCAAAAATTGAGCCGACAGGAAACTTCGATGTAGTACAGTATTGTTTCTGGGAGTAAGCATATGACACAAGAAGGTAAGTTAGTTTGTACTTATTGTAATCTGTTTAATGTTGGCACGTAATTACATGATTTTGTGAGGACATATGGTGTTTTGTGCTCTGTCTCTGTCTGATGTTAGTAAAGAGCTCTACATTTAAGCTGACTGAAGATTTAGGCCAGCATTACTCAGGTAAATAATAATAACTACGTACTATCACCTCAAATATTTTGTTTTGTTATTCTGTGGATATGATGGATCTCTTTTGGTGATTTTTCTTTCAGCAATGGAGAGGAACAACCTTATGAGACTGGCTCACTCTATACCATTCACCCCTGTGTCATTATTGGGTAAATAATCAAACCGTGGTTATTTAACCAGCGTTAGCCAGATTCAGTTATTTACATAAATGTCCTCCGCTCTATTCAGGTGGTGTTGAGGTCTGTATTTATACACTTGAGGAGACAGAAGCAGGGTCTTCACTAGGAAATCAGTCCTCTAGCATTTCCACCTGGATTCAGCACGGACGTACAGCTGTTCTTCAGCCATTAGCCCACCAGGAGGTGCTGGATGGGGGTCTGCGCAGGGCCACCAAAGTGGTGTGTACCTGGGCTGAAGGTGATGTGTTGAAGCTGGGATCAGTGTATGTGGTGAAAGCCTTCAGGCCAGAGGTGGTTCGCATCTGGCAGAAAGTGTTCCCAATCAGCACTTCACTCCTCTCTGTCTACGGTACATTTTTTACACTTTGAAAGATTATAAGCGTAGTGTATAACTGTATTCTGCAATTTGCATGCAACTTCACAGAAAAAAAAAAAAAAAAAAAAAAAAAAAACACAAACTTACTGGTAATAATTGAACTGATACAGAACTTTATTTTATTTATTGTTTAAAAAAAACAGTGTCTTGTTCTCACCAATGTTGCATTTATTTAATCAAAAATACAATAAAAAAAAGTGATATTGTGAAATATCATTACAATTTAAAAATAACGAAGTAATGGCTGCTAAAAATCAGCATCCACAAATTCTGATGGCAAATTTTAATTGCAATTACATTTAAAAAATATATTCTAATAGAAAACTGTTCTTTTAAATTGTTATAACATTTATATATATTTTTTAATCAGATTCCAAACTTCAAGAATAATGAATAATAATAATAATAAAGTAATTATTGTTATTCATCATTATTCTCTCTGCTTCTCTGCTGACTAATTTCTCTCCAAACTGCAGGAAATCCAACAACAGAGAGCAGCACAGAAACTCATGCAGCGATTCAACCAAATTAAACCCAGCAGTGTGCCTTACAGTCCTAGGTCAGCATTATGAATCCTTTCTGTGTTATTATGATGACAAGAGGTTGATTTTACCATGACTTTGTATTCATAAGTCTAAGTATGTGTATGTGTGCAGGTTTCTGGATGTCTCCTTGCTGCACTGGCGCTCTGATGGCCAGTGGTTGACTGTTGAGAAGAACATGAGCGGTCATTTCAGGAAATATAACAATAATACTGGAGAGGAGATCTCGGCCTCCTCTGGTCTGGAAGAAGCAATGCTAGCGTTCTCTCACTGGACATTCGAGTATACCAACAGGGAACTGCTAGTGTTGGATCTACAAGGTATAAGATAGACTTACTCTACAAGCCTGTAATTATTATTATTATTGGAAAGTTGATGAATTGAATCTTTATTTTTGGCTGAAGGTGTGGGAGCAGACCTCACAGACCCCTCACTGATCAGAGTTGATGACAAAAGGTAAATAGGTACAACAAATGTGTAGTGTCCTAAATGTTTAAATATATTTGCTCAAATTTGTACTTCTCAATGCATTTGTTTACTCCGCTCCTAAGTAAAGTTTTCTCCTGTTGTAGCTCCTCTGAAGAGATGGCGTTTGGACCTGCCAATTTGGGTGATGATGCAATCCAGAGCTTTGTTATCAAGCACACCTGCAACTCCTGCTGCAAGAAGCTCGGTCTCTCAGGTGAGGTAACACTCATGTCACAGGTTGAGGGCTGAACTTTCAATACTCTTCTATTTTTCATTCCCTGCAGTGGCAGCTCTCGCAAATACGTCCACATGGCATACCTCCATGTTTCCAACTTTAGAAGTGATTTGATAGTTCGTTTGAAAAGCGCAAACTTCAAAATGAACAGGAAAAGCCGTCTAATTAAGCCTGAAGGTTTAGAAAAAAATTCTAATGAGGCAGAAATGATTTCATTTCCATGACAGTAAAGGCATGCAGAAGAGGGGCGTGGTTTCCTTTGTGGCATGTGGAGTGTTCTCTTTGATTACATATTTAATAGTTCTTTGTGCGTTAGAGAGTGTTGACTTTGATTAGATATTAATTACTGTCTCATGGAAGACATATGAGATGCCTGTTGTTTGTATCAAGAGGGAGTCTTTGCTTCAGAAGTACAGGGATAAAAAATAAACAAACAAACCAACAAAAATGACTCTGCCACATTTGTTTGATATTTCAAAGGTGCTTTGTTTTTTCCCCCGTCTTCGTCCTCTCCAAGAACCACATCAAATCAAAACAAATTATTAATGTACAATCCACAAATTTCATTTCGGATCTTAAGAAAAGCATCTCTCTGTGATACATTATGAATATGTATCACAATTGAATATATTGTGTTTGGCTTTTTTAGATATGAGGAGTTGTGGCAGCCAAAGGAAGTCAGTTCCTGCCTTTGATGTGACCAGCAGCACAGTTTAACCTCTGACCTGGAAGTAGACGTTATCATAAGCCACAACTCGGGGGACCTCATCTTGTTCACATCCTATTTCATTCTCTAATCTCTGTTTGCAGTTTTCACAGACTGAATATATATATATAAAAATTTAAGAGCTGCTCAAGGTGACAAAACATTTACTTTTGTGTTGGTCATAGCTGATGTGTTTTTGTACAACAGTTAAGGGAAGTCATGTTTCAGTGATCACATTTTTCCATTTCACATTTTTTAAAATTCTTTTATTAGTTCATGTCTGTACCTTTTGCAATTTTAGTGGTTTAATGGTAAACTCCCCATGAGTGCAGTAAAAAAAAAACATTAAAAACAATATGGATTTATTTCAATTGTTCAATTCTTCTTACCCCACTGGCAAAAGCCTCATCTCATGCAGTTTTGCTTCCAAAGTCAATTTATTTCATAAGATTACTGTGTAAGGTAATAAGAATTGTTATTTTTTTATTCAAAGTAGATTTTTCCTAACCCTCTGGCAATTTCTTTTTATTATTATTAAAGCATAAAACAAATTACAATTAGAAACTTTGCAAAGAGCAAATACACTTTTTGATCTATTCTCTTATCTTACACACTTTTGCTTCTAAAATAAATTCATCTTGTTTTTTGAGGACGTTTCGATATTTTTTCCTTGAACACAAGACATTAAATGAAATCGAATGAAGACAAGTTTGCATCCATAAAATTTTCTTTATTTTTTTTTATCCCACAAAGAAATGTCTACAAAAGCCATAAAATATAGAATTTAACAAAAATCACTTAAGTCCTTCGCTTAGTATATACAACATGGAGGAGACACTTTAAGGTCTCGATTAATCAGTACTGTACATGTCCATTTCAGAATGTTTGCACATCAAGCTCAACCCACCCCGACTCATACAAGTACAAGCACACATATTCAGTCCATCACACAAAGTGCTATAAACCCTACACTGTTGTCCAACTCGCATACATACACACTCAC
>JADLZN010001395.1:0-177410 GCA_018155175.1 Sinocyclocheilus anophthalmus | reverse complement strand
GAAAATTAACCGTGGAACTTTGACCAATGAGAGAACAGTTTACTTGCGTGTGACTTGTATTAACAAATTTGGTCCGTTTTGAAACTTTGCCATGTGAAAGCGAACCGCCCCAAGAATAAAAAGCAACATTGTAATAGTTTTAATCCCTGTTTCGGAACAAAGCAATCGATCTACAGGTGTGAAAGCACCCTAAATGTAATCATGCAATTTACTGGACTTTGCACCATTATTTAAACCCCCCCCAAAAAGCATGTCCTTAACCCAGTTTGCACCTTGTGTTAGTATATTACATGCCCTGATTCTCATTCGCTGCTGCTTGTTTAAGACCCTATGTAATTTGCGCTTATTTGTTTAGTAAATGACCTGGTCCAAATTTGCTAAATTGGCAACCCTGATAATCACAGCCAAGACGAACAAGTTCACCCAAATTGACCACCTTTGTCATCACTAGGCATGTGACGGTATCAAATTTTCATGTTGCGATTAATTTCTCATGGTTTTATCACGGTATATGGTATTATCACGTTATTGAAATTTAGTTGCAAAAAAGTGTCGTCAAAGTATAACATGTTTAATAACTTTTTTTCTTATAACAAAAAGAAACTGATCATTTAAATACAATAAAGCAATACACCAAAAATGTATAAAGTAAACATTTCAACAGATTAGGGCAAAAAAAAGTACAAGTAACACTTTACAATAATGGTCTCATTAGTTAACTTTAGTTAATGCACTAACATTAACAATGAGCAATAGCTACATTTTTGCTACAGAAGTTATTCATCTTTGTTAAAAAATACAACTGTTAGTTCACGTTAGCGTGGTTTTAAAAGGGTCATCGGATGCCAATTTTCCACAGTTTGATATGATTCTTTAGGGTCTTAATGAAAAGTCTAGAACATACTTTGTTTAAAATTTCTCAATTGTAGTGTAAAAAACACCCTTTTTACCCTGTCAAAAACAGCTCTTTTTCAGAGCAAGCCGTTTCTTTGCATGTCCCTTTAAATGCTAATGATCTCTGCTGACCCCGCCCCTCTCTTCGAGCCGCTCTCAGAGAGTCCGTTTACTTTAGCCGCATTCATCATGAAACTTGCTAACTAGCACGTTATTAGGAAAGACGATTTGCAATACTCACTTCTTCTGTAGATGATGCTGGATCATGAATGATTCGCGCAAACATAAGCGCATTTATGTAGATCGGGGATGCATTCCCTTCAGAAACAAACGAAATCCACTGCGTCTTCAGCGGCTCAGATGTCGGGAGTAAACGACGACCTGCTATGTTCATTATTACATCCAACAATAAAACACCTTCCTCAATCGCTTAGGAGACATTCTTGTCTACACCTGCTCCGGCATTGAAACAATGGCGGACTGATGACAGCACACTCAGGGCGGAGCTAAGGTAAAACACCAGTCCAGCTGTGCTGAAACGCTACTGTCAATCAAACTATCATGGGAGGGCCTGTTTTTGTGATGTCACACAGACAGGCCTCTGAGATCGGCTCGATTTGAGAAAGTGGTAAAGATTTTAGTAGATTAAAAAAAAACACTGAGTGGATTTTTATCATTATGGGTGGTTGTGTACACACACTGCCAACACACATTCAGTTCAAACAACTTGTAAAAGTGCATTTCGCATCCGCTGACCCCTTTAAATAAATACCGTAACTTTGATTTTACAATGTTGTTTAAATGTTTAAAAAATTAACTAAGATTAATGAATGTTTAGAATAATTTTTCATTGGCAGTTTTATGCTAACTATGAATAATAATATGACTAATTGAGCCTTAATGAAAGTGAATGCCCATAAGACTCCAACATTTTCAAACATAGCTAGGACATGTTGTAGTCAGATTAAAATTAAAACAGTTTTAACTATATAGCCCTAGTAAGTCTAAGTCTTTAGTATTTTGGCGCTGTGCAAACCCATTACCATAAAAATACAACACCATAAAATTTGACACTTGAAACATTTAAATCCTGTTCAGACCAGAAAATAGCACAGCTGCTTTTTTTACAGGTTCCCGGGGAACGGGCTGCATTTATGATGTTCCATCACCGCCTCTGCTTGTCAGAGAGGAATCTGCATTTTCATTCACCCGTCCTCCTTCACTCTTTCAGCCATGAGCTTCCTATACATGTTGGGTGTTTACATCAATGCCATCGTCTGTGACATAGCAATACGCGGTTTGTCATTTTACCCAGTTGTAGGGGTGGGTGATATGGAAAAAATATCATATCACATTTTTTTTTTTTAGAATATCACGATTCACGATTTTATCACGATTCTTTGTCAAGTTGGTTTTACTATTTTGCAAGTTGTCAGAGCAGTGAAGCCACACTAATTTCCCTATTTTAAAAACAAAACCTTACAAGGTAACAAATTGTTCACAAATATATCAAATATTTAGGCCCAATTAGGTGAAGATAAAAATTTTTATTATAATAAAAAATCATCTATATCTTAGTTTTAAAAGCTTTTATTTTTTACTCTTTGTCTATTCAAACACTACATTCCATACACACAAGATAACATATAAAACAAACAGTGCTTATTTTCAGTACAATAGGTGTATTTAGCATTCAAGCAAATTGAATGAACAAACATACAAATAAACACTGAAAAAACTATTAGCTTAAATTCATATAAAGTAACGAGTATTAGCAAGTCTTTTATCGAGTCAAGAGTCGCGGCGATTTTTCTCTTTGTGTTTTTGTCTGGTGTTTTATTAAGATAAGGGGTCGTTCACCCAAAATGGGATTGTCATCTTTCTGTCATTCTGTCATACTGCTTTTTTATTAGTTTTATACCATCATTTCGCACTCTCAATTTGTTTTAAATGTGAATTAGCTCTTTCGCTTGCTGGAACATAAATGCTAGTTTGAAGAACGTGGAAAACCAAACAGTTGCTGGGCCACACTCTTTTTTCCTACTAGCTCAGTGGACCCCGCAACTGTTTGGTTACCCACATTCTTCAGAATTTCTTGGGTGTGTTGTTCCAGCACAAGAAAGAAATTAATACAAGGTTTTGGACAACATGGTTGAGTGAGTAAATAGACAGCAATTACATTTTGTGGTTGAAGCCCATACTACCATTTAATGACACAGTCGACTGCATGTTAAATACCATGGGTGTCCTTTTAGATCTCTGCACACATCTAAGTACTGACAGCGTGCATCGTTTTTCTCTCAACTGTTCTTACCTTTCATTTCCAGACCTACACCAACTGTGGTTTATATGTAAACCTTGTGTAGTTCGACAGTAGTAGCGCAAAGATAACTTCGTTCAGTAATAGCGCTGGTTGACAGGCTCTAGTGTGTGCGCGCTTCAATGTATGCACTCAAAAAATTGCACGTCAGAACCAGCACTCGAATGAAATGTTACCCGGCAAGCTTTAAAAGCACATGCAAATGTAGTGATGTGATTGTGAATAAGTACAGTGTCCCATCAGTAACGCTACTGCAGAGTCAACATTTTGAGTGAATGTATGTCGCATTGTACATTTATTGAGACGGAGGCGCCAGAACTGCAGGGGATAGAATATGCACTATAGCACGATACTATGGTATTTCTTCAAAAGCAGATCGTGGAGACATTTTTTATAGTCCGCGATCAAAAATCATCATATCGCACACACCCCTACCCAGTTTTGATGGGAAAAAGTATCTTATCATCTTACAAAATGTGAAACATTGTAATAAATTTATTATTCACTGTATTTTGAATCGCCACAAAAACAATTCGTGATGTTCATTATTGAGATATTGCATTAATGAATACCGGCAACAATCTAGCAAGCATGATTTGTTGGCAGAACCCTACAAACTGGTCAGGGTTTTTTTCCTGCATTGACACTTTTTTGGCGGCCGCCAAAACAATTTTTTGTCCCGCCAAAGCCTTTTTTGATCAGTTAATGTGATTTATGAGTGATGTAAATGACTGCTACGCATGTTACCTGAAGGAGAGAAAGAGCAGAGAGCCCCTCTGCCAACCGGCGCACTCGTCCTCTCATCAGTAGTCTTTCTCATCAAACACCTCTCCCGTCCCTCAGAACATATTACTAAATGTGTAAAAGATCGGAAGACCCGAACCCATTGTTTCATGTGGCAATTCGGGAAGATGTTTTCCCCCCCATTAATTATACCGCGGGGCATGTAGTTGCATTCAAAAAACACTAGAATCCTATATTACCTCTCGTGAATCAAGCGTTTATCGCACATGCAGACTGACATTAACCACATCGTTCAGGTTACAAAGAAAAATCTGCTGTCAGTGATTGTGGTTTTTCTCTGTGTGACAACCTAATCCTTTTATGCGAGTCTAATAAGATCGTCAATATTATAAATACAACATTCGACTCATCCATAGTGCTCTAATGTCTAATTCGCGAACCTCACGACTCTTTGAACCCATCTCATATTTAATGAAAAATCTGTAATCGTTCCCTCTTGTCTACATCATGATCTATCCTAACAATTGAACCACGAGACTATCACGTCGTGTCTGATTATGGTTTATACCTCACTGCTTTACCTCAGAAAACCTCAAAATGAGATCGTAACGTCTAGGTGACTTGTGTAAACCACCGTTCCCACTGAAGTATGGAACGTCAGACGTTTACGTCAGTGACTGACAAATTGGGATCTTGCTAGAGACCAATCACCTTCGAGTGTTAACGAAACAAGCCAATGACAGTTGGCGTGCAGTAGTTTCGCCATGCGCACCCCTCCCCAGCGATCGTGTATAAAAAGGGAGAGCGCGTGCCAACCGTGCCCATCAACTTTTTTTCTCGCTGAGGATCCGAGACTACGGCTCTCCGGCGTGATTTACACATATGACTGGCCCAGGGGCAGTACTACGTATGGAAGTCTCTGCGGTAGACTCAACACGCCTGGGGTCACTATACCTACCAGCAGAGATGGCAGTGAACGAGTCTGCAGTGAATACATCGGCTGTTAACGTAGGGGAGCCGACCCCGTCGTGGGACGAAGTTACACTTTGTTGACATCCTACCTTAATTGTGAATCACCTACACTGGCACCTACCCCCGACACAGCAGGGCCAACCTATCGGGCATGCACACCTAGTGCTGAGCTGGCGGTCTGGCGCTCCGCCACGCCTGACGGCCGAGGGTGCGGGAGGAACTCCACCATGGTTCGCCATGGGGAACTGAACTGAGTAGCAAAAAAGCGCAAGCATCCGGTCCGTTGAGGGGAATGGTGCAGCAAGCGTGATTGACACCGAGCAGTTCCGGTGTTACTGCCTACCTGAGGCGTGTACACGAGAGGACACGGGCTCTACAGGGAGATTATAGAATCTCGCAAACGTGTTAGGCTTCACCCAGCTGGCAGCTCTACAGATGTTTGCTATCGAGGCGCCCCGCGCCAATGCGCAAGAAGATGCCACTCCTCTCGTAGAGTGAGCCTATAGAATGCCCTCCCATTAACGAGGGGGTCACATGGTAAACGTTGGGCCTGGTAGGCCAAGACTATAGCCTCCACTAACCAGTGGGCAGTCTTTGTTTGGAGACAGCCTTTCCCTTCTGCTGACCTCCAAAGCAGACAAAGAGCTGGTCTGAGGTCCTGAAGCTCCGCGTACGGTCCACGTAAATGCGCAGAGCGCGAACGGGACAGAGCAGAGCAATGGCTGGGTCTGCCTCCTCCCGGGGCAGCGCTTGCAATTCACCACCTGATCCCTGAAATGCATGGTGGGAACTTTGGGCACATATCTGGCCCGGGGTCTCAGGACCACGTGAGAGTTACCCGTCCCGAATTCTAGGCACGCATCGTCGACCGAGAATGCCTGCAGGTCCCCTCCCCTCTTGACCGAGGCCAAAGCGGTGAGGAGCACTGTCTTCAACGACAGAAACTTAAGCTCTACGGACTGCAGAGGCTCGAAGGGCTCCTCCTTCAGGGCCATCAGGACCGAGGGGAGATCCCAAGAGGGTAACAGGTGAGGGCGCGGAGGATTTAACCTCCTTGCCCCTCTGAGAAACCTGATGACCAAGTCGTGCTTCCCCACAGACTTACCGTCTACTGCATCGTGATGCGAGGCAATGGCGGCAACATACATTTTAAGGGTGGAGGGAGACAGCCTTCGCTGCAACCCATCCTGTAGGAAAGAAAGCACGACTGCGATCAGGCATCTACGGGGGTCTTCCCGGCGGGAAGATCACCAACCGACGAACAGGTTCCACTTCGGCCTGTAAGCGTGTCTGGTAGATGGGTCTCTAGCTGAAGCGATGGTGTTTACTACTGCTGGGGGTAGCCCACCTAGAACCTCCGCGTCCCGTTCCAGGGACCATAAGTGGAGATTCCAAAAGTCTGGACGCGGGCGCCCGAGGGTGCCCCCTCTCTGAGAAAGGAAATCCCTCCTCAGAGAAATTCACCAAGGAGGGGCTGTCGCGAGGAGCACAAGCTCGGGGAACCAGGTCCGAGTGGGCAAATACGGCACCACAAGCAGGACCTGATCCTCGTCCTCCCTGACCTTGCACAGAGTCTGTGCGAGAAGGCTCACTGGGGGAAACGCAGATTTTCGAGGCGCCCGATGCACTGCACCCCATTGCGTCCGGTGCCGCGGGGGTCCCCTCGGCCGGGAGTAAAAACAACTGCATGGACGTGTCCGTGGAGGCAAACAGGTCTACCTGAGCGTCTCCGAAACATCTCCAAACCAGCTGGACCGACTGGGGATGGAGTCTCCATTCCTCGGGGCGAGACTGCTGCCGTGAGAGCTCGTCGGCTGCACGATTGGGCTCGCCTGGGATGTGAACGGCGCGAAGCGACCTCAGATTCTTCTGACTCCAGAGGAGGAGATGGCGGGCGGGTTGCGACATGCGACGGAAGCGTAGACCGCCCTGGTGGTTGATGTACGCAACAGTTGCAGTGTTGTCCGTCCGGACCAGTACGTGCTTGTCGTGTAGCAGCGTTTTGAAGCGGCGCAGAGCAAGCCATACTGCTTGCAACTCGAGGTAGTTGATATGCCACTGCAGTCGGGGCACTGGCCGGAGCCCCGCAGCTGCATTCCCATTGCTCATGGCACCCCAGCCCCTGGCAGAGGTATCTGTTGACACAACAACATGCCTGGCTACTTGCCCAAGGGACACCCCTGTCCAAAGAAAGGCAAGATCTGTCCACGGGCTGCGGGTCTGACGGCAGAACGGGGTAACAGAAACCCGGTATGTGCCGTGTCGCCATGCCCATCTCTGGACTCGGTCGTGAAGCCAGTGCTGAAGCGGTCTCATATGAAGCAACCCAAGCGGCGTGACAGCGGCTGCGGATGCAATATGCCCCAGGAGCCTCTGAAACTATTTCAGTGTAACCGCCGTCTTGCACTGGAAGGACCCCAGGCATTTCAGCACGTGTGACTGCGTGGTTATTATGTTGTTCTACTGAGAGACGTGCCGAGGGGTTGACCGAGTCCAGCTCCATGCCGCGAAAAGAGATCCTCTGCACCGGGGAGTCTGCTCTTTTCCCAGTCGACCCTGAGGTCGATCGCTGCGAACTAATCGAAAGGACGGATGCATTGAAAGATGCATTTCTGCGTCAACATCCTGAGCTTGTGAAGGGCCCGGTTCAGCACGCGCAGGTCCAGGATTGGTCGTAACCAACTGCCTTTCTTGGGTACGATGACTTCTTGGCTGTAAACTCATATGGAGGATGAAGGTCAAAGGCCTTAAAAGCAGCCTGGACAAAAATATGGCCCACCCCATGAACTGAGGTATGGACAATCTTCACCAACCTTACCTCATTTGGCTGGAGGAACCGCTGTCTTCGCGTCCTTCGCTAGCAGGACCGCGATCTCTGCACTCAAGACAGGAGCATCCTTGTCCGGCACAGAGGTGAGCCGAATGCCCCTGAACTTGGGAGGGCTCCGGGCGAATTGAATCTCATAGCCGAGTCTGACTTTTCACATGAGCCAGCGAGACGGCCTGGGTCATGCTAACCAGGCCCCCAGCGACCGAACAAGCAGAACTAGGGAAACCACCGACGTACCCGCAGTGGGGCAACGCAGTGGAACACAGGGACCCAACCCGGAAGGCTTCGTGCTCCTCAGGGGGGGTCTGATTGCGCGGCGCGCCCACTTCCCTGGCTCCACGGCTGGGCAGGGGCTCGTGAGGAGGCATAGCGTCCCCGAACCGGACCCTGCTGCCCATCAGCGAAAAGAGAGGGGGACGGCTGTATGGAGACCGGGTCTCGCGCACTTGCGTCTCTCCCTCTTGGAACCCATGGAAAAAGGAACCCGCGACTTCTGTTGAGGTATTTGGGCACCACCACGCTCTAGGGTTAGACCATGCGGGCTGGAACATTCGTCTGACGCACCGGTCAGCCCGCGCAGATGACATTCTCGTCGCCCTAAGCCGCGAGGTCCCGTCGCCGGGCGCAGTTCCTGCATCATACCTGCGGTTCCAGCATCTCAACCTCGGTGCGGTCACTGCTTCAACGCTTGGGCCTGGTGGACTTGCAGGAGGGCCATGGTGTGCAGGGCGGAAGCGGTCTGTCCAGCGGCACTGTAAGCCTTAGTCGTCAGAGCGGATGAGAACCTACAGGGTCTGGACGGAAGGCGTGGACTACCTCTTCAGGCGGCGGCGCTTTGCGGGCAGAGTTGCATGGCAATCGCGCGCTCGACCGGAGTGATGTCCACATACCCTTGGGCCGCCCACCATTGAGGGTGGTGAGGACGGAGGAGGCACCAAGTCTGTTTCGGGCAGAAAAAGGTGCCTTCCAAGACTTAGTAACCTCCTCATGCACTTCCGGGAAGAATGGAACCGGAGGCGGCTGCCGAAGCCCGGCCTGCGCCCCCAGGAACCAATCATCAAGCCTCGAGCGTTCGGGAGAAGGCGGAGGCCTCCAGTGCAGCCAGATGCGGTCAGCTCTGGATCCGACTCGGGCAACGCCACTCTACCTGACGTTGGCAGCGCAGTCGAATCCTCATCTCCAGAGCTTAGCTCGCCCTCCGATGCAGCGATTGACATCCTGTCCTCTGCCTGTGCCCCACACAAGATGCTGGACCCCGCCCTGTCCGAGGACCCAGCACACTCGTCTTGAAACCCCAGGTGGTGCGCCATGCTTGAGGAATGAGAGGCCCGCGGAGACGTACTCGACGGGGAAGCTCTCACTGTAACCCTCAGGTCTCCCTGACCATGAACCGAAGTAGCCCTCCAAGAACCGGAAGAGCTAGAGCGGGGCATCGCAAGGGGGATACCCCTCCCCCTTAATGAGGAGGTATCTAGACTGCAACACAGCGATGGTTGTGTTCCCGCAATGAGAACATGACTCATACACGAGTGCTGCTTCAGCGTGCTTGTACGCCAGCACGATAGGCAGCGCACATGCCCACCAGATGGAGGCATGAAATGACCGCATCCAGAAACGCCACGGCGCTGAAGCCAATCTTATACATCAAGACGCCCGTCGCTCGTGAGCTCCTTTCACGACATTTGCTTCTTTAGGAAAAAAGAAACAACCTTTTAGCGAGAGCGTCTGAAGCGTCGCCCCGTGGGAATCGTCGCGGCGGACCTCATAATGGCAGCTGTCAGCACGCGAGATGAGTCAGCACTGAAGCAACCCCCGCTGCGCGCCGTAACACCAACGTCCAGCTGTTTCTTCCAAACACGCGTCGGAGATTCGTTCCTAGAAAAGGCTCGGCTCCGACGCGAAAAAGCTGATGCTGCGGTTGGCAAACGATCACGCAACCTGTTTATTGGCTTGTTTAGTTTACACTCGAAGGTGATTGAGGCTCTGCGGGCGGATCCCAATCGTCACTCCACGGACATATCTGAGAACGTGACTGACTGAATGGGACTGTGTTTACCCATTTAGCAAGGTGGTTTAGAAGATTAGTCTTAATAATTCACAGTATTTTCATGTTATTTATATGACAATGTGTAGTAAATTACCTATAAAATCATTTAGTTTAGACTGGAGTGAGGTGAAACCAGACCAAAGCACAAAGCAAGTTGCTGTTATCTAGCTGCTAATTTTATTCAATTGTATATGGTAGAAAATTATACTATTAGTTAAATACATTTTAATGCTACTTTTTTAATGGTACTCTTTAATATTTATATAATTATATACCAAAATAATTATCAGGTCTAGCAAAAAACAAGCATCTTATCTTACAAAGCTATGAAGGCCAGTGGAAAAATCGCAGCTTTTTTTGCAAAGAGGGCAAGAAAAGTTGACAGTGAGAGAAGCCTAATCTGGAAGAGGTTGTGAAACTGAATAATTCTCACCCACAGTCTGGAAGAAAATGGGGCCAAAAATAAATAAACAATGAGGCACCCCTTGTAAAACATGACCAATTCCTTTTTTCTCTAACTACTTGGGTAAATGGTGACGTTTACATGTAAAGCAGTTGTAAGCACGTTGTTATAGGGACTGTCCTACAGTGATTGTTTTTTATTTAATGAATAAATAGGATAAGCAAAAATCACAAACTGTTTCTTTGTATTTTAAACTTATTGTCAGTATTGGGATCACGTGGGTAGGGAACTTTTTACTGTGTGTATGGATGACTATCAGCCACTACCGAAAACCATTTTTGACCAGGAAAAACCCTGGTGGTACTTCATTATTTACCCTCCTCTTAATATTCAGATTGATGTTATAATTGTGTAGTTCTCTCCATTATGTGGATGTTCCTTTCAGTTATTTTTTCTCTTTAACCAACAACCGCCACTTGTTATACCAATATGATAACCAGGAAAGAAAATTTTATCTTGTACATTAGCTCTAATTCATTAATTTGTACTAAACCCTTTAAATGTAAATATAAGTGCATTATTAACGGGCGCCAAACTGGGGGGCGGGGAGTGACGTGGGAGGATGGACGTCACTCGGTGTCTGTTCCCGAATAGTGAGGTCACATATAAATTTAATGCGAATCTCGAAACTTATCGGGTCATTAACCAGAAAAAGGGAACAAAAAATTTACAAAAACAATTTTTAAAGTTTGGGCACCTAAACATTAGATCACTCTCACCCAAAGAAGTTATTGTAAATGAAATGATCACAGATAATCGTTTTGATGTACGCTGCTTGACTGAAACCTGGCTAAAACCTAATGATTATTTTGGTCTAAATGAGTCTACTCCACCAAGTTACTGTTATAAGCATGAGCCCCGTCAGTCTGGTCGTGGTGGCGGTGTTGCAACAGTATATAGTGATTTTCTCAATGTTACTCAGAAGACAGGATATAGGTTTAACTCATTCAAAATACTTATGCTTAATGTTACTCTGTCAGATATGCTAAATAAATCTATCGTATCTCTTGCTCTGGCTACCGTGTATAGACCACCAGGGCCATATACAAATTTCCTAAAAGAATTTGCAGATTTCCTCTCAGACCTATTGGTTACCATAGATAAAGTGCTAATTGTCGGAGATTTTAACATTCATGTTGATGATACACATGATGCATTAGGACTTGCGTTTACTGACCTAATAAACTTTTTTGGAGTCAAGCAAAACGTCACCGGGGCCACTCATCGTTTTTAATCATACGCTAGATTTAATTATATTGTATGGAATTGATCTTACTGACATAGATATCGTACCTCAAAGTGATGATGTTACTAACCATTTCCTTGTATCGTGTTTTTTTGGCATGCAAAAAACCGGTGCAGTCTGTCAGTCATATAATGGAAGTGAATAGGAAACGATCGGTCTGCGCAAGAAACGGAACAGTATTTATATCATTTTTTACCTCTGATTTCCACCGCAATGTCTGAACTGTCCTGAGAGCGTCCTCCTTCTGATCTTGCGTCTACTCTCTCATCGCTTCTCTCGCGGGGGTAAAAAAATTTCGCTGTGCGACAATTTCTTCTTCTCGCTTATACCCACACGGCGGATTTCAGACTTATAGTACATTACCGCCACCCATCTCTCCACACATGGACCTTGATACTCCTTTGAGATTAGGTACGATATTTCCAAGCTATAGTTCAAAATTGTCCCTTTGAGCGATGTTGGCGTACTATTTCTTATAAGTCTGCGATCCTCCGTAAAGCAAGAAGAAGAAGAAGACGAGTCCTGCTCCATGTTAATCACTTCTCAGACAGTTGGACATTGTGCTGTATTATAGGTAAAAAATAATATAAATACTGTTCGATTTCTTGCACAACTGATCGTTTCGTGTTTTTACACATCAATGTATCGTCAAGAGCAGCAGGGTTTCATTTGGTTTTGTTTGTGTATGTTTTTTTTACAACTCATTTTTTGCGGTGAACATCCCCGTTAATAGCATATAAATATTATTAAAAGATATTAAAAGGCATGTTCTGGAAGTATTGATCGTGGAATTTTTGAAAATGAATATCAGATCATTCAAATGGAATTCTGCAGGCATATCTTTGTGAGTGTACCTGTGAAAGCAGTGCTGTTGTATGGTTTTGCAGTATTCTCTGTGTATGTCCTGGTATGGGTCATTGAGTAGGGAACTCTGAAGAGCTCCATCTGTGTCCCATGATTTAGGCCACGGCTCAAGGTTCTGTTCAATAGCTGCAGCGATGCCCTTATCATGGGGAGGAATGATCTGAGCTCCATTTGCCCAGTACACCTTAAACACACATATTGAAAAATGGGTCATATCAAACATGCTATATTCTTTCAAATCAAACATTTTATTTAGGGATCGATATTACCTTGTATCCATTATCTTGTTTGGGATTATGGGAGGCTGTTACCATGACACCAGCACACAATCCTAGATGTGATACGGCAAAAGGCTAAAAGAAAATAAGGGAAGAGAAGACGTGTTCATTTTTTTGCTCTGCTAAATTAAAGCAATCAGCCCCAAGAAACAGTGGTTTACAATGATTTTTTGGGAGGGAACTCCGTTTTTATAAATTTTTGTGGATACCATGATAAATAAACATTTCAAAAGGACAGCATTTATTTGAATCAAAAATGTTTGAAACAATGTAAAAGTCTATACTGTCACTTTTGATCAATTTAATGCATCAATTGAACTGGTGAATAAAAGTATTATTTTCTTAAAAAAGATCATAATCACACTAACCCCAAACTTTTAAACAGTAGTGTACCTTTCTAAGTACCAAACATAATTAGTTATTAGTCACATAGTAGATATCTTTTATTAAGAGTAACACAACAATGTATCATGTAAATTATAAAAGTAACACAACATAAAAAGTACATGGTACATGTCCAAAAAAAGCACGGTTGAACAAACGTGCTCTGCGCTTGCAAGGCGCAGTGGCAGCTCTCTGACTGTGCCAAAAATTTTACCCAGAACCCATGCTTAGCTGAAAATTTTAAATATGACATTTAGACCACCGGGGCCACCAAGTTACAGATTTGGAGAGATGGCAAGTTATGTGGATGGCATAACATTTTCCCTCTCAAATTAGATTATTTTTTACTTTTTAAATCAATGTTTTTTTGGACTAATACTTCATTTTACATAACAGTGACCAAAAAGTTTTTAGGCTAGAGGACACAGAGTGAGAGAAAGCTGTTTGAGGGCTCAAAGGGAAAGGTTGAGCGAGTGATAAGAGAATGAGTGAGAGCGTGTCCGTGTACTCATGGGAACAGAAAAGTTGATGATTGGTGAAGAATCTTCATGAACCCCTCTAGTCTCTTATGCAACAATCTCACAATGTGTTTACGTGCAGTTGTGTCTCTCTGTCTCCTTTCTCATGCGTTTGGATGTTGGTTTGTGATTAGTTCTTTGTAGAAGGAAGTTGCACATTTCAAAGATCTTAGAACACAAACCTCTAACCCCAATGGACAACACTTCTAAATAATGAACAGAAAATATCTGGACAATGTTACTATATCTTTGAATATGTTGCATAGAAATTATTATGGTAATCATTCAGTACACTAGCATATGTCAAAATACCATGGTGATACTATTACTGTGCCAAGGCATGACCAAGTTTCTTTTTTATTGTTAAGAGAACAATTTAAATGGACGAGAACAAGTAATTGGTACTGGAACATGCCAAAGTCAAGACTCGAACCTGCACCCCTAAATGGGTGCTAATGTGCCGTGCTCTGCCACTATGGCTCTAACATATCAGAATTAATAATAAATGTGACCCTGGACCACAAAACCAGTCTTAAGTCGCTGGGGTATATTTGTAGCAATAGCCAAAAATACATTGTATGGGTCAAAATTATAGATTTTTCTTTTATGCCAAAAATCATTAGGATATTAAGTAAAGATCATGTTCCATGAAGATATTTGGTAAATTTCCTACTGTAAATATATTAAAACTTAATTTTTGATTAGTAATATGCATTGCTAAGAACTTCATTTGGACAACTTTAAAGACGATTTTCTCAGTATTCAGATTTTTTTTTGCACCCTGAGATTCCAGATTTTCAAATAGTTGCATCTCGGCCATCTACTATCCTAAAATCAGAGCCTAAAATCTCGACTATCCTAAAAAAAACCATACATCAATGGAAAGCTTATCTATATGTTATTGGTACGTCAGTCTTTCAATGACGTATAAATCTCAATTTCGAAAAAATTGACCCTTATGAGTACAGCAGGTTCATACATACCACATATGGAGTGGGTGTGATGTCACTAAAGAGGTAGACTGGGACGCCTCGACTGATCAAGACAGAAGCAGCAAGACAGGCGAATCTTTTACTGCTGCCGCCACTAGGGGGGTGAGCGCGAGCGTCGAACCCGATCACCACCCCCCTCTGCTTCAGATCTGTAAAACACTGCTCCAGGTATGCACAGAAACCCTACCAGAAGCAAAAGAGGGTAATTACCATCGATCCATAGCCTTACAGGACACCACATTTATTGTGACAATGTAATAAATGGTTCGTGGAACACACAGTTTTGCCCATTAACTTGATTATGCTTTGCAAAGTTTCTACAAATCTCTGCATCGCTCTGTACTTTGGTCGCTCCTCCACAGAAAACGGCCCGAGGGTGTACAAGCTAAATGTCGCACTTTACTGGGACAGGTGAGTAAATGAGTGGAGTATCCCTTTAAGGCCTGTTCACACCAAGATGAAGGTTTGGTAATATGAATAGAGCTCATAAACAGCTGTTGAGATGGTATTCTGAAGTGAAATGATTAGAGGCTTGGACTGTGGAACAGCTTCCGTACCGGTCCACTTAACAGCGGTGGCTTGGTAGCGCTCGGGAATTAGGACCAAAAACACCTATTTTTGCTAAGCAACGCTGAAAGTCATAGCAAATATAAATACTGCTATTTGGCTGCACTTCTATTTAACACAAAAAGGTTGTCAGAAATGAAAGTTGACCCTTCCACTGAGTTGCCCTTTCATATTTGTATTCTGCTTTTCTATAAGGTACTGCACCACCTACTGTCCGAGATTGAATGTGCATGTTATTTTAATTTACCCATCGGTGCCTATTTTTCTCATTGGTTTAAACCAATAAATTCCATGCAAAATCAAGACCAAATTTTCATAGGTGCGCCTAACCTACGGGTCGTGAACTACCCCTATTAGTCCTGAAATTACACCGGACTCCTGTTCTCACACACTGGAAAAATTTTAAATTGTAGCTATATCCTGATATATCCGTCAGTACTCTCTTCCTAATTAAATATGTATTTGATTATGTCGACTTCGCAAAGTACAACACTACGGTGAGACTTCGACATTACCATAGATGTTCCGTCTGTGGCCTCGTCGACATCACTAATTTTTGGCCTTTATGTGCTTGTAATGATGCCAGTTAGTTTTCACACAATTGAGGAATATTCCATGATCTTTTGATATATAGAGGTGATTGTGCTATACAACATCCTGTAATTTTTTTGCAGAATTTACAACTGTCTTGTTACTAAAAACACTTACATTGAAGCAGTCTGTCAAAACTACAGTTTTTTGGAATGTTCTACTCTATGATGTAATTGTGTGGATAAGCACCGCCTCCACAGAAGATAATCAATGCCTGCTTCTACATGATTGCCTGTTTAGCCCCGCCCACCGATTAACGCATGTAGTGTTTACAACGAGCCCACCGATTCGCCCATGTAGTGTAAATAACGAGAGGTGAATGCAGGTCTACACAGAAACCAAATGATAAAGATGCTCCGATGTCAGGACACAAGTATTGATCGCCTCCCGCGGCTTTAGTCCACCCACACAGTATGTCATCATTTTACCTTAGATGAATGTAAAATGGTGTCTTCTTCCACTTCGATATTACACACATAAAATGGCTTGCAAGAATCCGCCTCAGGGAATTTGTGGACCGATAGAGAGGATTTTCTGAATGAATAACTCTTTACCTGGCATTTAACTGTTCACTTTCAGTGATCAAGCGAAACAATCACCAGTGTTCGGACTCCTGAAGCAACTCTGGCGAACTAAACAAAAAAGCACACAGCTGTGGATCATTCATGTAACAACACAGATATTTAAGAATACTGTAATTTAAATAAAATATAAACTGGTAATTTTTTTTTTAATCAAGTATTATTTTCTTCGCTTGTGGACTATTGTAACATCTTTTATATGAAAGTATCTTATTCAGGTTTTTTCAAAAGTTTAAAAAAAAAAAAAAAAAACTAAATAAAACAATGACTACTTTTTGTATGATCCCTTCCGCTATTCTTATCTTTCCCTGTAAAGATAATTAACACTTTGCAGATTCTGAAAGGGGGGGGGGGTGTAAACTTTTGACCTCAACTGTATACATCACTACACAGACAACTACTCTTGATAAACAAACAGACCTTATTTGCCCACAAGATTTTGCAAATGTGACTGCACCTTAAAGTCACGATGAAACGGAAGTAGTGACTTTTTTCTGTATTGTGACGTACATACAAGTATAATGGCATGTACTTGGTTCTATGAATGGGTTGTTGATTGGATTTTTGAGATGTGGGTGTTGCATAGTAGGAGGTTATATAGTTCCCCGGTCATATTTTACTATTATAACAAACATTATCAGCTGCTGTTTTGACTATCTTGGTCGCTTACATACAACCAAGATACTACCAAACCTCCAGCCTATAGGGCACCTGTGGGGAACCAAGAGCACTTGAATACCCTAATCTGATGTTATAGCTTAGGCCTCTTGTATATTATTCAGAGTGAAAAGATAATAAGTGATAAGATGTCACGGAAAGCTTGTGTAGAGTATGTCACCTGCGTGGTCTGTATGATGGTGAGGTCATTCATGCAGGACACTCCAGGTCCCATGGCGGCTCTCAGTCCCGCTGTGCCAAACTCCATACGGGCCCCGAAACACTTCTGCAGCTCTGACATGGCTCTATCCTTAACCACAGACCGCACAGCAGCAGCCGTCTTTGGATTCTGTAAACACACACACACACAAAAAAAAGAATCTTTTCAAATAATGTGCACTCACAAAATCACAATTAGACCAGGAATGTGTATTAAGAAAGTAAATAGGGTCAGTTTTATATAGCAGTGACAATAAAAGAAAGAGAATGGGGGATGAAAAGAGCCTCTATATCTCTAAGCACTTTGTCCTGATGATTCTGATTAGTGCTGTGGGTGAGTGTGTGTCTACATGTCTCCTGTCCACCATGTGAGGGACAATATGCTTTCATTCTACTGATAAATGAGAGCATGTGAGGATGCAAGCGAAGGGCTCTGATCCATTCCTGACTGCATAAACTCTTATGATGACCCACCCAGGCCAATACAATCATTTTGGTGAATACACAGCCAATATACAGTTTTAAAAAATAATATTGTTAAACACATATTGTGTACATACATATTTGCACTGTAAAAATGGCTGAAATCACCTGAATGTCTAATTTTACTTCATCAATGACCTTCTGCGTAAAACCATTAACTGTTTCATGTGACCCAGTTAAGCACAAGACTCCAAGTACTGTAATGACAGCACTAATATGCATTGTAAGTACTTTTATGGAACTGTCCATTGACACTGATTTACATTCTATTTAAATGGTGTCTTCGAGGATAATCTAATACTGTTTAAATGTTTCAGTGTAACTGGGAGAGTCTAGAAACTGTTTTGTGCCATGCTTCTTTGTTTTTTCAAGCACAATGCTCTTTCAATTTGAGTTCAGGCAAGTAATGCGTTTGTAGCAAATAAATCAGCCACATTTGCCCAATTCCAAAAGAGACATTACAAATGTTTCTCTTGATATAAATTGGAGGCTTCTTTTTAAATCTCTCGCTTCTCAGATTTTTCTTTTGAGAAAAAGAACACAAGTGATCTGTGAGCTGCTCAGATTTGCCAATATATGCAATCAAAAGTCAAGAGAGTTTAACATGAAAAAGCAAATCAAATTATCAATGCTCTGACATCGACTCGACTGTGTCCCCCCCAAATGTTTGGGGTCAGTAAGATTTTTTTATCTTTATTCTGTGAGGATCCATATTAAATTTGATCTAAAAACATCAGTAAAGACATTTATAAAAGCTACTGTAAAAAAAACAGTAAAGATGTTTATACAAAAGATCTCTATGTCAAATCACTTCTGTTGTTTGAAACTTTCTATTCATCAAAGAATCCTGAAAAAATAAATCAATCTTCTACAAACATGTTAAGCAGCACAAATGTTTTAAACTTTGATAATAATAATAAGTGTATTTTGAGCATCACATCAGCATAATAAAATGATTTCTGAAAGATCATGTGACACTAAAGACATTTTGCATCACAGGAATAATGACATTTTAAATATATTTAATAGATATTACTGTTTTTACTGTAGTTTTGCTCAAATAAATGCAACCTAGGTTCCATTAGAGGACTGACTGTTCAAAAACAAATTAAAATCGGCTACTACACAAACTTCTGAACCAGTCTATGCATATTAATTATTACTTTTACAGTTGGTGAGGGACTTCGTATGCAGCCTTGATCAGTCTGATCAAAAGTACCCTAATTTTAAATCATTGGCAAGTGCGACAATAAGAGTCGTATTAGATCATTGATGTAATTTAGTTAGTTAAGAGCACTGCTTGAAAAGCATCATGTACAAGCAGGTATAGTTATGAAAAAACTGCCTTTAGTGGGTCTGTACATTATCAAACAGACAATGGCAGGGTGTTTCTTTCTTTCACTGTTTCATAATAGAGATGTCGTTAATAAGAATAGCCACTTTAAAAGGAATTTTTAAGCAGGTTTGGACAAGCTACTAAAATCTCAGTTTTCAACACTAAAGACTGTAGTAGTTCCAATTTAAAGCTTCATTGAAGCTACACAGCCAGCATATGCTTTGTGTAACTTGAAGACTGAGCCACTTGCGTGACCAGCCTGAATCCAGACGAACGTCTCCTGGCTCTCCAGGCCGTTCTCCAGGTGATCGAATCCGAACTAGACTGTGATTCAACGGGATGACAACAAATAAAGCGATCGATTGTTCAACGTCATATGTATGTGGACGGTTTACTCTGGAATGAATTGAGATAATAGTGCGGACCCGTGACTGTTCGTTCGCTATAAATGAATGACGCAGAGACGCGTGAATGAAACGGAAAGAAGGGGGCGGGGTTTTTGAGCAAGGGCGGACCCGTGCTGGCTTTTGCCAGACTGTAGAGAGGAGAGAGGATTGTGCCAACTCCGGTCCCGCCAATAGGGTGTTTGGCGCATGACGTCACTGATGACGTGTCGAAATGCAGCTGGCGGGAGGAAGTGATTTTTCTCCAGAGGAGACTTCGGACACGAGCGTAGCAGGAGACAGAGGCCTTAGTACAAAATGCCTGTGTTCATGCATTGTTTATGGTGCTCAAATCGGCCAAACCGAGAATCCACAAGGAGCTTTTATCGTGTACGAAAATGTGTTGCTCATAAGGGGGGGGGAAAAGTCAAGAAATTGGTTGAAAAACACAGGAAAAAGTGGCTTGTAAGCCTGCGTCTGCGGTCGGGAGGAGCGGAGGCGGATAATGCTCGTGTGTGCAAATGATTTTAAAAAAATATATAAGATATAATCATATATTAAGATATTAATAAAGAAATACATAAATAGATACAGGGCTGCCACCTCTCATGCATTCAGAATTCACTCAGTGCTAAATGCCACACGTTTGCAGTTCAGAAAGCCTCAATGATTATAAAGGAACATTGTGAGATTGCGATAAATTGAAGTGAGTGACGGCTTTTTAGTGATTATATGGAAGCGCTGCATGTAAGTTACAGGGTATGTGGCTGTTGGTCCTGTTAGCAGCACGTAAAACAACTTTTATTTAAATTCTGAATTGATTATAGCCTAGAAAGCGAGCAAATAGCGCCTCGATATAATCATTAAAAAGCTGTCACTCACTTCAATTTAACGCAATCTCACGATTCCGTGATATGAAGCTCTCAGAACTGCCAATAATATTGTAGCGTTCTCAGACAAGGACGAGGCGTTTTGATGTACAAGGGGTGTTTATTTGGGCTGTTGTCGGCCACAACCCACGCCGTACACACCACGACTTCTAAGAGAACCGCACTTGAACCAGCGAGGCACTCATTCTCCGCCCTTCTTCTCTCTCTTTCCCCTTACACACACACAGGGGCGGAGCCTCTTTTCACATCTAATTCGAACATCCAATAACAGTTCGCAACACAAAAATGAATAAAGTGCAACACTAACATTAAGCACATTGTTATTTATAACACAACATGCTTGAACATGCTACAATATATTATTTGCATCGTGTCTATGTGTGGCATTTGGCATTCAGTGAATTCTGACTGTCACCCTGTATCTACTTATATATATATCTTTATTAATATCTTAATATATTATTATATCTTATATTAACCATTTGCACACACGAGTATTATCCGGCTCCGCTCCTCCCGACCGCAGACGCAGGTTTACAAGCCACTTTTTCCTGTGTTTTTCAGCCAATTTCTTGACTTTTCCCCACTCAAGAATAACACATTTTCATACACGATAAAAGCTCCTTGTGGTTTCTCGGTTTGTCGGATTTGAGCATCCATAAACAATGCAAAACACAAGCATTTTGAGTTTCTGCAAGTGATTTCTTTGGAGAAAAATCACTTCCTGCCCTCCAGCTGCATTTCGCACGTCATCAGAATCACGTCATTGCAAACAACCTAGGACCAGTTTTTTAAGCAATGGCGGATCTGCAGCCTCCTATTCCGGGAAGTTAGCAGCTAATACCTATCAGACCGTGATTAAAACGTTTAGTGTAGGTGAACAGTTTTCATTTCAGAATCATGCTAGGCTAAATGTCCAAAAATTTATTATATACCACTACTATATTATAGAAGTAATTACAGTAAACCTGTACATTATTACTGTATTTTATACTTAAACGTCTTAGCTACTAAAGAAGCACTGTGTTGAAGGAGCAGATGCCACAGGACTGCAATGTGATGGAGCATCACTTAACCATTTCTCCTGTGTTTTTCCTTCGCTATCTTGCTTTCAGAACAAGAACCAACTGAAGACTCCCTGTAAAGAGACATCAACCTACCAATGAGTCTCTTCACTGGTTTTGGCAAGTCTTTCCCTGTTCTTTGAGAAAAAGTGCCAGTTCCCTAGTATGATTACCATCACAATATATTCATTACATCACATTTTGTTGGTGTAATCTATAGATTGCTCCTGCAGACTATATCCAGCCTCTTATGAAGACTTCAGATGAACCACCACCTGAGAAGAGATGACGCCTATCCCTGCGAGGACTTCGACGAAGCTGACTCTGAATAAACATAAAAAACTGCTACATTTTCCTTGCATGTAATCAACCATATCACATCAGGTAACCATTTGCTTTAATTTGTTCATTGTTTCTGTATATTTTTAACTGTTTCTGAATACATGACCGTTACTTAACTGCATGATTTGTATAGCCTAATTTTAGAACATCTCTATTATTACTTTGGCACAGTTACACCTGTTAACAGAACTCTTATTTGTAATGTAGAAACATTCATTTTCTGTAGAGCTGCTTTGAAACAATGTGTATATTAAAAAGTGCTATACAAATAAATGTGAATTGAACAAAACTTAATGCATAATTTTTTCTCTCCTCTCCAGATCAGTAGGGAAACCATACATTCACACTCCTTTCTGTGAGTGACTGGAGCACTCCCATGCAGCACAGCAAACAGACTGTTCAAGGACAACATGCTTTATATTATTATAAATGTATAAATCGATTGCTCTAAATAAGTGCATAACAAAAGTCAACATACATCAAATATATAAGATTAAATGTGTACAAATGTTTTAAGTTGTTTTAAATTGGAATATACTACAAATATATTTTTATAAATAATTGAGGGGTGCACAAGAATCAAAAACATTAAAACAAGATTAGTTTTCACTTAATAAAATATCATTTATTTGGAATGAATTTTCTAAGAAAACAAACTTAACATTTACAATGAGATTAGTAAAATGACAATGAGCATTAAGATGTGATTGAACTTGACTAACACGCAAGTTGTAAGAACATATATACATAATTCTATTTATATAGAGGGGCTGAAGTTACCTTGGCAGAAGACCACAATGTCGTTTATATAGCAAACACTGACTTTTACCATGGTAACTAAAGCCTAAAATATGTTGACAAGGCAGGTAAGGATAGCTGACCACATTAATCCTCAAATATTAGAGGATTTTATCTTTTAAAAACAACACTAATATAACTACATCTATCTATATATATATATATATATATATAAAAAAATATATTTCTATATATATACTACGTGTACATTATTTTATAAATAATGTAAATAAATTATTTTATTGTCACAATTATCAAAAATCACAGTTCTGTCTCTCCAACTCAATGTATTTCAATTGCCCACCATGAACTTCCTGGAACTATTTGAGGTCTACATGAATCACGTGACGATCGAGCGTTTTGGAATTCTGTTGATGCAACTCTCTCTTTCTGTGGCTCTGGCTTTTGCCATGCGTAAGCCGCGCTATTGGTAGGCAATGGGGTTTAAAAACCACTCCAATTTAAGGAAAAAGCTTTCATTTTTTGAACTGTACGATGTTAACTTTTAAAAAATAATTTAGAATGGTTTTAAAATCTTGTGTGAACAACCATAAATGTAGCCTATTATTTAAGTTATTTCTGTGTTCCTCAACGTGACTGAAATATAAGTAAAATAAATGCAAAACAGTATTGAGAGTGTACATAAAAGGTCGTTCATGTACATATCCAGTAGTCTTATTTACGTTCATGAAGATCCTTAAACTGTACCTGTAGATATTATGTCATAAAGCAGAGGGCGCCAAACTCCTGCTATTAGTGATTTTCATTTCAATTTTTCATTTTCAATAAAAGCGAAATAAAGGGATCACGATATATATTATTTTTTTTTTACATTCTATATAATTGTATTTTCTGATAGTCATGAAAACAAACATTTAAAAATTAAGTTAACATGATAATGAATGTTTCAGTGGAGACTAAAGAAGTGTGGAACGCTAAGACATTGTGAGGAATGCAAAGAATGCTAAAATACACAGACTTGTGGTCAATATTGGATGATATTATTTGCATACTTTCCACTGACTGTTCTCAGAAAAGTGCTCTGAGAGTCCAAGTTCGTGTCAAGTTCAGCTTAGCAAGGGATTTAATATATTGACAATATTTTTATTGTCAATAATTGCTCCGGGGAAAAAAAAACATTCTGAAAGTGATTCCCACAATATCTCCTCTTATAGTTTTAACTTTATGGTTTTAGTTATTGTTCTTTGTGTAAAGGCCTTTACACTATGAAGGCCAATTTTTGCCAAAAATCATGCTTTGGCAAATCATAATTATGCCATAAAAATCATTATTATGACAAAGTCAAAATAATGAGATTAAAAAGTCAAAATTATGAGATGCTATGCCAAAGAATATGTGCCATATTATCACTGTAGCTCAGTAATAACAATAGAAGTCAATATAGTTCTTACCAGAAAAACAAATGTCAGTGTTTGTGTGCAAGAAAAGAGAACTAACCAAAATTATTCACATTGGATGCTGCTCCATCGCTGTCACCCACACTAAAGCTGTGAATATCTGTCACATCTCCACTGGCCTGCAGGCAGTGAAAACAGCCCATCCCTCAGTTATGCAACCAGGAACTGTTTACTTTTTTGGTTGTAAAGGTGTGGCACATCCTAAACTAATGAAGAATGTATTACTAATACAGACAGACGACAGTAGCTTTGGGACTCAAGATTTGTGTTTCAGTTACGAATTAGCCATAAATAAGTAATCTGGGGCCTGTTTCATAAAACAAGTTTGCCAAATAAGCCAGGTTTATTTCAGTTAGTCTGACTTATTTTGAACCAAATCAACTGACAATAAATCAGATTAACTGAAATAAGCCTGACTTGTTTTAACTTATTTTATGAAACAGCCCCCGGTTTCATGAGCAGGCAAAACAGAATAAAGTGTAACCTATAAACATTTAACAAAGGAATGCTTAAGAAATATTTGAGCTAAAATTGCCTTCCAGCAGAAGTTTCAACTAAAAGTAACAGCTGAATATTTCATAGTGTTGGCTTATCATTTAGGTCATTACAGCTAACTAAAACCATTACGTTTGAAATACTTGAAGTGCAATACTTGAAATAAAATACCAATTTAATTTACTGATGTTTTTAATTTAGTTTATTTCAGCTAATTGCCAAGGCAACATTCTAATTTTCATTTAGTTTTTTTACTTGATGTACTAAAATATATAAAACTGAAATAAAAATGAAGGTGTTAAAAAAGGACATAACATTAGTCAAATTTAACATTATAACTTAAAACTTAACTTTATAATAGAATACCCTATGGCATATATATATAAATAAATATCAGTGATACTAAAATAACAAATGCCATTCTGTGATAGGATCTTATGTTCTGTATCACACACTCATGCCCGGGTCACGGCACTCATTTTCCCTCTGCGATCGGTTTTGACTCAAGCATTCATGGAGTTGCACATTACACATATAGTGCCCTATCATACACCCGGCGCAATGCGGTGCCAGGCGCGACGCAAGTGTTTTTTTTTATTTTTTCATTTTCACGTCCTGCACCACACTGTTTAAATAGCGAATGCATTTGCACCAAATCCGCCCATTTGTGCGCCCATGGGCGCGCTGGTTTGAAAACGAGGTATGTTCAGGCGCATTTCTGGTGCGTTGCTATTTTGAGGCATGTGAAATAGACTGCGCCATTGACCAACAAAAACCCTGCCCTGCGTCTCCAATGTCATACGATCCATCCTAAATATATGTGAGATTAGAAAAAAGTGTGGTCCCAAAGATATTAGTCTGTGAAAATGAGTAGGCTATGCAAAAGTACATGGATGGTCATATTTCAGGATCGATTTTTTTGAAGTGCCCTGTCTTGGTGCTTTTCCACTGCGTGGTACGACTCGGCACAGCTCAGCTCGCGCTTCCACTGCAGTTTAGTACGCTTTAGAGTTGGTGGGATTATTCACATGTCGTTAGTTGCGCCGCCTCTATTGCCACGACTCCTAAAAAACTTTTTCATGCCGCGTCGCCCCATCAAGCTCTCGCTGGATCCGTCCTCTGCTATCAACGAGAGGAACGTCTGTACTTCCTCAGACAACGAAACAGCCACTTTTTGGTTGTTTAAAAAAAGGTGCGCTCGTTCACAGTTCAAAACCCTACATAAATAATGATGACTTGACTTGACGCGCATTCAAAAGCGATTTTAATACCCCGCATTTTGAGAGCGACTCCCTGATGTGCGCAAATTAGTCTACATATTTAGGCTGTTATTAATATGTAGGCTATACTAGGTTGTGTAGTTGTCTATAGCTCTGTATCATGTTTGAAAATGTTGGTCTCTATTTGCACTTGAAATATTGAGAATAGCCTACTTTGATTATGGCTGTGCTTATTGTTTGCACTTAATACACTAAGAAAGACCTGTGTTGTTTATTATTTGTTATTTATACTGTTTTTATTTCTATGTCCAATTTGTGAAAAGGGGTTCAGTTAGGAGGTCAAACGTTCTAGAAAATCATAATTCATGTACAGTTCTAAGGTCTGAAGAGACACATGAAATTATACAGGAGAGAAGCCAGTTAGTTTGTGGCAAAACCTCATACAGTGCTTGAGTGTTGTTGTCTTTTACCGCATATGATAATTCATACTCATTTATTACAAGAAGATTTTATAAAACAATTCAAAATGCACCTGCAGACTATACAGTCATGTATTTGGTCATTGAAAAAGTTTTCGTGACCCCATCTCGTGTCTCTCTATCTCTTGAGTTTAAGTGTCGGCGTTAATGATAACAAACAAGAAAAAACGAGGAGAAAAAACACTCCTTTCTGCAGGATAGCATTTAGCTTTTATAAGAATTTATATAGTGACAATTGTGCCCTACCATCACATTAACATCTATGCAACCAATAAAATAAATTACTAGTAGAACACAAAATTGTTTACAAGAGCACATATTTCTTCATTGATCTAGTCACTTCATTCTGCTCTCAAAATGCACCAGATTTATGTATAAAATTAATTGGGGGCATACCCATGGAACACCCTAAGAAGGGGTGGCGACGTCAGGCCTGGGAGCCGCAGCACTGCACAGTTTTGCTTCAACCCTAATCAAACTCACCTGAACAAGCTAATCAAGGTCTTAACGGTTATTAGGAAGCTACAGGCAGTTGAGTTTTAATTAGGGTTGGAGCTGAATTCTGCAGGGCTGAGGCTCTCCAGGACCGGAGTTCACCACCCCTGATCTATAGTGTCGAATGCAGTCCAGGACTTCCGTTTATTCACCACCAGAGGTCACCCTTTCCTTTTACATTGACTCTAGCACAACACAAACTGTTGCATAGCACCCCTGACTACATTTCCCATCATTCTTTGCACGATTTGCACACTGCACTGATTGCACACAGCTGTTTCTAATCACCTCACTCACTATATAACACCCACCCTAACCACATTTCTCTGCTGAGTATTTTTTAGCCTGCACCCCTTTCCGAGTCTCCATGTTTTCCTTGTTTTGCCTTGCCTTGTCAGTTCTCTCGATTGATCTTTGCCTGTTTCCTTGGATTTCTCCCTCTTGTCTCGCCCCTTTGATTCTGTCTGCTGATCTGTGACCTACGCTAGCCCTAGGACTATCTTGTGTTTTTGCCCGCCATATACCAGTTTGCCATTATCTGACCCATGCCTGTTTAATGACCACGTCTCTGTCTTCTCCTAATAAAGAGCTTGCATTTGGATCCGCACGTCTCACGTCTTGTCAGCCCCGTTACAATAGGAACCAATGTGCACCCACCATAGTCTCACAAAATCCTGTGGGGACACTTGGAATGTACAGGGAACACTGTAGGATTGGCTGTCTCAATGTGTGTGTGTATAAGTAAAATATTGGTAACCGATACGGAATTAATAGGTAGCCAGTGCAGAGACTGTCAAATTTGGGTAATATGATCATATTTTCTTGACACGGTAAGGACTCTAGCCGCTGCATTTTAAACTACCTGTAGCTTGTTTATTGAAGAAGCAGGACAACCAACCTAGCAGTGCATTACAATAGTCCAATAGAGGTCATGAATGCATGAACTAGCATTTCTGCATCAGAAACAGATAACATGTTTCATAGCTTGGCAATGTTTCTAAGATGGAAGAATGCTGTTTTTGTAACATGGGAAATATGATTTTTAAAAGACAAGTTGCTATCTAATATAACACCCAGATTTTTGACTTAGAGGAAAAGACGACTTAAAGTAAAAATACTTAGAGGAAGTAACAGTACATATGTCTAGTTGCAAATTATAATCCTAGAGATTCTGTGTACTGATTTTTGGTCCAATAACTAATATCTCTCTCTTATCCGAATTCAATAGGAGAAAATTATTGATCATCCAACGTTTAACATTTTTTAACAAACTCTGTTAGCTTAGATAATTTAGAAGATTCATCTGGTCTTGTTGCGTTATATAGTTGAGTATCATCAGCATGGAAACAGGTCCAACAGTGGAAATTAATCCCGTGTTTTCTAATAATATTATCAAGGGGCAACGTGTATATTGAAAATAGCAGAGGACTTAGGACATATCCTTGTGGGACTCCATACTTTACTGGCGTTAATTGAGATGACTCCCCTTTTAAATGAACAATGTGGTAGCGATCGGGCAGGTAGGATCTAAACCATCTTAAGCCTGCCCTTGGATACCTGTATAGATTTGTAATCGATCTATGAGTATGTAATGATCTGTAGCAGCAGTGGCGAACTCCGGTCCTGAAGAGCACTGCAGAGTACAGCTCCAACCCTAATAAAAACTCACCTGCCTGTAGCTTTATTTGTAACCTTCCGCCCCCGATCGACCAACTCAAAGCTGTTTCAGGTGTGTTTGATTAGGGTTGGCAAAACTCTGCAGGGCTGCGGCTCTCACCAGCAGACCCCCCAGCCCGTTTCGCCACCACGATCTATCGTGTCGAATGCTAGCACTAAGATCAAGTTAAAAACTAGCAACGAGATGCAGCTTGGTCTGATGCAGCGCAAGCATTTGTAATTTTAACAGTGCTGCAATTCTGGCTATGATGGGCTGAACCTGATTGAACTTCTCATAGAGATAATTTTCAGTGTAAATATTGCGTCATATCAATTGATTTGAGCGCAATTAAAACCCGGAGATTGTACCCACTCTTAAGGGTCTGCTTGAGAAAGCTAGACGTGTCTCCGACATAGTGATAACACTCTTTGCTTTCTCTAGTGCAGCTCAACCAGTTCTCGTCCCATTCGTCGATATTTGTGTTATCACAAATCCCGGAAAATATGCGTTCAAATGAGTCGTTTGTTGTAGTTTTTGAAAAGTGACTTCTGTCAAATAAAATATCTCCTTTTGAATTGGAATTTGAGCTTTGTAACTTTGCAGATCTTATGCACTCTCTGTTGATTCTCGTTCGGTCAGATGAATCAACGTATCCGGGGGTGCGGCTGACACAGAACAACTACGCTGTTTGAATTCAGTGGCTACTCTCCAAACTGGTGCTAGGAGTATCCATGAGGAGACGAATTGTTGAATAAAGTCTTTTTTTTCTCTTTTGCCCCCCCCCACACAAAGTATTCTGTAGATCAGTACTTAGTTACGGTTGAACCACTGATGTCACATGGTTATTTTACCGATCTCCTTGCCGTTTGGGGATTGTTGATAGTGTGAAGGACCCTGGCTGTCTAATGGGCGGGTCAGAGAGCTCTCAGATGCATCAAAATATCATTAATTGGTGTTCCGAGATGACGGAGGTATTACGGGCTTGGAAATGACATGAGAGTGGTAATTAATGGACAGCATTTTGGGTGAACTAACCCTTTAACATACGGGTTTTATCCTGATTAAAGCTTCAATACAGTACGGCAACTGCACGCACGACCATGTATAATGCTTCTCATAGCTATGTAAAAATAAGTGTATAATTGGAACAGTTCGTTGTTGGAGCTGAGCTGAATGAGAGATAGAGAGAGAGATGCAGAGCAGGGGGAAGCGAGGAACAATATTGAGTAGGATGGGACGATGATACCGAGGGTTATGCAGTTTCAAAGCCACTATTGTCTCACATGACTGTGCCGCTCTTGTATCGAATGACAATGCCACGGAGTGATGAGTTTGAACCTTCGAACGTCATGCAGTATTGGAAGGTCGGGACAGCTGGTTTGAAAAAATCGGCGCTTTGCATGACTCTTGTGTTTCTTTACATTGACTTGGTTGTGTGTGTGTGTTATTTGTGATTCAGTAGGATAGTTTAGACCAGGGGTGTCAAACTCAATTCCTGGAGGGCCAGAGCCCTGCAGAGTTTAGATCCAACCCTAATCAAACACAATCCATGTGTATGTTTCAAATAAGCCTTTAGGATTGATTAGTTGGATCAGGTGTGTTTAATTATGGTTGAATCTAAACTCTGCAGGGCTCAACACCAGACAGAAACTGAATGCATGTCACACCTCTATTGCATTTTATCATATTCTAGCTGGGGTCTCGGAGACCCCGAACAGCTCACCCAAAAAAATGTTTGCTTCTACTCACGTCAACTATCACACACTGCTCTTATATTATGATCAATATGTGAATCCATTGACGCCGAAATTACAATGGCACAGATTAAAAACTTTTCAACCATCCTCGCCCGCCTGTTTCATAAAAGGCTTGGAGAAACCAAGGTATGACAAACAGATTCGCAATGCGCACGGTGTTAAAAAATTTTCAGAATGAACCATTTTTCAGCACATTAATGAACGCCTCTGGTTTACCATCACTCGTATTAAGAAAGCTGCTTGAGAAACATTGAGTTTGAAAATTGTGAATCCATTAGCAATCATTGAAAGAATCATGATTCATATATAGAATAGATTTTAAGTGAACCTCTAGTTTTCTTTTCCTAGCTATAAGAGGACTGCCCCCCTTTGCTGCCTTAACTGAGGGTCAGGGGTTATCTTGGTTACATCCTGAACCAGGAAGGAACTTGTGTGTCCCAACAGCCATTTTCATGGCATAATGCCAGAATTAAAAGCTGTTTGCATAGAACTCAGATTCGGAACTTTGCGATATTGTTTGTGGTCAAACAGCCAACAATAAAATACAGTTAATAAATATATATATAAAAAAAAAAAAAAACTTTGAAACATTAGCTACAATCAAATATTAAAAGCCCATAAAAACCCAACACAGACAGTAATTCATTTGAAAGGTTTATTTCACCAAAGAAGAGGACAAATAAAACTCATTTTCTTCATGCCAATGGATTTAAGAAACGGAGTTAGACAGCCTCAGTGCAAAGCGGACTGCCTCTTCAGTGACATGATCATACAACCAGTATTCATTATCATGAAGTCAGTCGTCTTTCAGGATGGTTTGATACACAAGTTAAAACTATGAGGGCAAATATTCCACACCAGTTTAGGACTATAGTGGCTGGTGGTGGAAGAAGCCTACCTATGCTTCAAGGGACTTGCCCTCTCAAGTTCTCCAAAATCTGCCCTTGGTGAAGAGTTTATGCCTCACAGTGTTTCTCCTGTTCAATGGCTGGAAGAAAACAGAGCAAATTTAAAAAAGGAAGCTACTCTACCAAAAAATAATAATAATTTAATCTACAAAAGAACAAGCTTTACACTACTAATAAGAACAAAAACATCACTTAGGGTTCAGAAGGTAATGAGCACTCTGTAAAAGTCAAACTTACTCTCTTTAGTTGGAAGTGTGTTCTTCTCTTTTGTCTCGGTCTTCTTCAGCTTGGTCTTGTCAAACTGAGAGATCTCACTGATATCTGGTTTGTCAGCCATCGTTTTATTTCAGTTTCTCTAAGGGAAAATGAATGGGTTAAACAAAGAAATTACCTACAAATGTGAAACCATAAGTTACAACAAACCTCTTACTTTTCTGTTGAAGAGCAACACACAAGACGTAGGAGACAGAGTAGGAGTTCTGTTTGGACACATATATATTGAAACAACACAACCTGACTGCTAGCTAAGTGAGGAACAATTTAATTACTATTGCAGGTGCAAGCTGTTGATCATTTTGTTCCTTCATTTTCATTGGCTAATTGATCAAACGCTTGACCAGTTTTTTTTTCTCTATCATGTGGCCTAATGAGTTAATGTGTTTTCCCCAAAAACAGAGATCAGTGTCCTGAAAAACATGAAAATATCTTGAATGTTTTATATTACAGTCAGAGTATTTATTCATTATTAGACATAGAAAAAAATGTAACTATAAAAATGCTCAATTGTATTCATTAATCTACAATGCTTCCAAGTCCAGTATGTTGTCACTTTATCTACACCACGCACCGTAACATAATGTTCTGTTTGAAATAAAGTTCTTACAAAGAAAAGGCTACAGCACCAAACAAACCTCAGAAAGCCATCGATTTAAATTTAGACAGCTCTCGGATCAGCACGTCAAGCGATGGCATCATCAAGCCAATCAGAGCGCGAGTCGCGCGCGAGCGTGTTGTGATGCATGTGATGCACGCGACGGAAGCGAGGTGAGCTTTCAATACTTATAATATGTACATCACTAAGTCATCAGATTGTGCTGGATATTTTAATCATATGTTCATTCAGAGACATTTCGTAGCGGGTAAACAATATGATCAAATTTGTGAGATGTGGTGTTTTTGCATTATGTAGCTCGTTGTTGTCAGTGAAGATGAAGATGCTTCATCTTTGTAGTCTGAAATAATTCAGTGATTCCGTTCAAATGTTCGAATATCATGATTTTCTGAGGAACGGGCGCGGTTGATTTGATTTGTCTTTGTCATAAACATCACAGGTCACGCCTTTGCAAGAATTACTATGGTAACCAACGTATTTGCCAACACTGCTGGCTTAAAGAAAGATAATAAACCAAAAAATGACAAAACATTATGAAAGCGATTCGAATGAAACCCCATATCTATTTATTATGATTTTATAGTAACAATAATAACTGTAGGCTACTAACTATGATACTGTGGTGAAGGTCATATAGGCTAATTGTATCTTTTAGTCTGGACACCTATAGAAATGTTCCACACTCCTAGCAATGTGGAATTCATTGGTATTCTTCACCTTAAAATCAACTAGGGATACCTGATTTCTGTATTAATTCAACATACCAGTCTAGTGGTTGTCAAGCAGAGGGCTGGAGCCCACTAGGGGTCCTCAGCAAGCTTCCAAAATGGATGCAACATGATTAAAAATCTTTTTTTTTTTTCCTCCATAAGCCAAATAAATTGAAGTGTGCATAAAGCTGCTCAAAGCCATTTTTTTCTTTCATTCTAATATGCTGTTTCTGATTTCTTTTAATCACAGTTGAAAATAGACCTAGTTGTGCTGCTTAATATTAAAGGGGTCATATGATGTTTTTAAAGATCATTATTTTGTGTCACAGAAAATGTTGACATGCTTTAATGTTCAAAAAGCACATTCTTTTTTCAAATACTGTACATTATTGTAGGTCCCTCTATGCCCCGCCTTTCTCAAATGCTTCGTTTTCTACAAAGACCCTCCTTCAGACAAGCGCAGTCTGCTCTGATTTGCCACCTGACCCAATGCATTGTGATTGGCCGAACCCAGCCCCGCAGCCTCTTCGACATGTAACACTCCGTACCATAATCGTGAGCTTCCTCTTATCAAATCAATGGAAGACAGAGCCCGAGGGGAACAGAGTCCGCGTGACGACACAGTGATGAAAGTGTTTGCAGTACACAAGCAACGGGTAAGACAGCTGACTCCCTGTGTGTCCCGCCCTCTCGCCTCCCTCGTGCTCTCTCTCCTCTCCTCCGTCCTCCTCTCTCTCTCTCTCTCTCTCTCTCCTCTCACGCGTTATGTCTCTCGCTCTCTCTCTCTTCGTGCTCCGCCAAGATTCGCATCGCCCGCACACACACACGACTCGATACTCTACATGGCGCAAAACTCCGCATTTGAACAGTCCATAGCAAACATTAACTAGTAACAAAACAGTAGCTGATTCAGAAGTGCCAGATTGTCATAGCAAAGTCTGAATGACCTCCTCTCCTAGGTTCACAAACGGTCGTCCTAAATGCATTGCTGTTCGGTTGTAAGTAATCTTAAAGATTTCTAAACGCATCTACTTTCGGAAGGCCAAATAACGTGCTTTTGCTTTCGCCTAAATACACACAGCGATCTTCCCTGACATGCTGCTTCAACACTAAGGCGGTTACATGAAAGCTGCACGCCTTCTTCTTTGCGTGAACATTTGGGTGGTCTTATGCAAATCTTCACACATTGTGACGTAGACATGTGGGGGAGTGTTAGGCAACCTCCGTGTTTAGGGGGGCTGTGGCGAGTCTTAACTTTGGTAGATATCTCTTTGGTTTGGAACTTTAGATCTTTGCAACTTCAGGGATCTTATCTATGCACAAGCAGCTTGTAACACTCCAAAGAGAAAGGAAAACTTGAAATCGAATCATATGACCGGCCTTTAATATAATCGTGTGGCGAACGTCCAGTCCGGGAGAGCGCAGCCCTGCAGGAGTTTAGCTTCAACCCATAAACAACCTGGTACAATCTAATCAGGTCGAAGGGTACGAGAAAGCTACAGGCATTTGAGTTTTAATAGGGTTGGAGCTTAACTCTGCGATGGCTGTGGAAATCTCCATGACCGGAGTTCGCCCCCCCTGACTATAATATTATGATAGATTGTTTTCCCGGATTCACCTGATGAATAGAAGACTCCAAAGAACCTTACTTTTTTAAGACCCCGGACACCTGCCCCTTCCAGGACTGAGTTTGGGCACCCCTGCTTTAGTCAATAGGTTGTTTGAATGGGGTTTTGGTTAAATGCCTGAAAAAGGTCTGTGATTAACACAAGCACAAGATATTTTCACATTTATTTAGGAACATAATATGCATCAGTAATTAGGGTTGGGTGTCGTTTGAATTTAAATGTGGTTTAAAAAAATGAAGTCAAACATTTAGATATCAAACATATTAATTGTGTCTCTTTTTGCGAAACATTGAATTGCTGCTGAATACCACGAACAAAAATCAGCCGGCTGCATAAAAACTGGACTCGATTAAAGCACCTAGTAACTTCTTGGCGCCTCCTAGGGCCGGTAATAAACAGAACTGCACACATCCCAGCTCGGAAACAGCCCACGTAGCAGCTTCTCTTAAGTTTATGTCTATGCTATTCACGCAGATTACTCAGTTATGGTGTGTACTGTCCGCATAGTTGAGACCCAACCATGCACCATAGTCCCCATTATACAGTAAGTTACCATATGATTCGTAATATAGCAAAACGGCGTCTTGGAATATTAATTCATGATTACTCGCTCATTATATACTTTTGGGCAAATTTTGAACACAGAACACGTTACATATGCTGCTTTAAGAGCTTTTTGTGTGTAACAACGTAGAGCTGCACGATTCTGGATAAATTGAGACATAAAAACTATATACGGCTTCGTTCTACACGCACCCACATATCTACCTCACTGTGGAAATATTAGCATATTGCCACCCAAATGTTCACGCGTCAAAGAAAGAAGGCGTGGGTTCAGTAACTGCAGTTAGTGTTGAAGCAGTCATGTCAGGGAGACGCTGTGTGTTTCTGTGCGAAAGTAAAAGCACTTTATTTGGCCTTCCGAAGTAGATGCATTTAAGAATCTTTAAAATGACTCACAACAGAACAGACTTCTTGCCTAGCCCTCTCGCCATGTTGTGTTCTTCTCTTACCTTCCCTTCCCTATTCTCATGTCCTTTCCCGCTTCTCTTCGCTCTACTACTCGTCCTTCGCCTCTCACTCTCCGTTGCTTACCTCGTCTCCTTACTGACCTCACCATCTGGCGCTTCTGAACTCATAACATTACGCTGTCTGTTTTGCTATTATTTTAAGTATTTGCTATTGACCGTTCAAAATGCGAGTTTTGCGCGACATACCGTCCTGTTGTGTCTGAATGGCAGCGCGGTGCTATACTGGCGCATATAGGACGGAACCTCACATAGTGGTAGTCGCCTGTCTTCCCGCGGTAGCGCCCTTGGTGTTCACCTATCGCGCAAACACATACCCCTCACCTTCACTCACTTTTCTTTTCCCTGCTTTGCATCAGACCGCCAAGATCCAACGGGATAACTGCGAGTCAGAACACTACTTGTGTGGCTTCTGCGTCGCAGGCGTTCCGCCTTCACAGTGTCATCACATTCCCTACCAAGGCACTGTTCGCCAGCAGTTGTTCGTGAGGGCAGACAGGGAAGCTGTGCGCCCAGCTCCAGAGGGACCGGTGTCGCACACTGACCGCGGCATCCGCCACCCTTACTGCAGAAAAGCACACTAGAGCAGTTTGTTGGCCTCTATGAGGACTTCTCTCTCCATGTTGTTGCGCTAACCGCTCGCTCACTCGCCCCCTTCCTGTTAACTGCGACAGCACGCAGCAGGTTTTGGCGGGAACAGCCTGAAGCTTCTTAACGCCTTTCGAGCGGTTCCAAACTCACTGCAGGAACCACGTCATCATGGACTTTCAGAACCAACTGCGCAAGTTTTCCTGTCTTTTGCTTCAACAATCACCGGTCATCCGAGAGCGTCTTTACCCAGTGGCCTTGTTCCAATTCCTACTCCTAAAAAAGCAATGGCCCTAGCATTGTGTTTTTTCTTTTGTGCTTGCGTGGACCGCTTAAGTGAACTGCTCCCAAAGCGCGAGACAAGTCCGGAACTTGGGTTAATGACTTGTATGTGGAGGGAGTCGGGAGCGGGTCTTGATGTGTCGTTTTACACCACTCTGATGTCAGTTAAGTCCCTCACCCGCACAAGTGCATATTGGAGGGTAGTTTCATTCCTGCAGGTGATACTGCAAACTTTTGAGAGAGAGCGGAACGTGCAAGGTTGAGCCTTCCTGTGATTTCTTGGTGTCCCTTTGATACTTCCAAGATCTGTTTTCTCATTGGGATCTAATGCTACCATATTGAACCTTTTTACATGGAAATGCCTTTCTTCTTCGGATTGATATGAGCACGGACAAAGTGGAATTAAAGTGCAAAGCATCAAGACTTTCGTGGTTTATGTTCGCGGATAGTTTACTCAACAGATTTCTTCATGTCAAGCTAACTGAAAGCACAAGAAAGGGAAATGTTGATTTGGGAGCATTTTACAATATATATTTTCTATTTTAAAAAGTCGTTAAACACTTAATATGGGTATTCATAACCTTTCAAAAGCGTTGGCAGCTTTGCAAGGTTCTTTTTAATGCAATAATAACATGCAGTACAAACCCGTTACATAGTCTAAATATTAGTCATCTTTATGTACAAAACTTCTATTTATTTAAAAGTAATTAATTCCTTGATTCTCAAAGCTGACATTTTTCAGCATCATTACTCCTTCTTTATGTCCACATAATCCCTTCAGAACTCATTCTAATATGCTGATTTGCTGCTCATAAACATTTCTGATTATTATCAATGTTCGAAAACAGTTGTGTTGCTTAATATTTATGTGGAAACTGTGATACAGGGTTATTTGAGATTTAAAAGTTCAAAAGGAATAGCATTTATGTGAATAGAAAGACATTATAAATGTCTTTACTGTCGCTTTTGATCAGTTTAATGCGTCCTTGTTGAATAAAACTATTAATTTCTTTAAAAAATCGGAACTAACCCCTAACTTTCGAATGGTATTATATGTCATTTTAAAGAAATGAACCATAGTGTTCATGATTAAATACAGTGTCAAGTAGGGCTGCACAATTAATCAAATTTCTAATCGCGGTACATCGTAATTGTTCAAGCGCCCTATTAATCCTCACAAGTCCACTTATGTTATCTCGGTGTGCTAAGCATGCGTTTTGCTTCCTTCTACATGCTATCTGAAAGGGTTTTGTCCATTATTGATAACTTATTGTTTAGTATAACATTAGTATAACATTTCATATTTTTACTTTTTTTATAATTAAAGAAGAAACCAATCCGATGTATAGTTGTCATTTGAGGCTTAATACTATAGAAAAGCACAAAGTTTTTCAGTTAGAGTGTTTTCAGCTTGTTTATTTTCATATAAAAATACGGTGCAGTTGCATTAAACAATGGTATAAACATAATTCAATTTAAATTGTGATAATCATAATTAATAATCTCAATTACAATTTCAAGGGAATAATCGACAATTATGATTTTTGTCATAATCGTGCAGCCCTAGTGTAAAGTGTTTTTCATTTTTCTAATCAGGCACCTAACAGAGGACCCATGAAAAAGTTGTCTTAGCCAATGGAATGGTTCTGTTGAGGAAAGGAGAAAAATACAGATTTGGGGGGAATAGGATCGTGCATGACACCAAATCTGCTTCATAAACAAATCATTCAGGTTTTTGTCAACTGGATCAACTGATTCATTTTGGATCACACTTAAAATAACTAAAAGAAGTGTGTCATGAGTGCTCATAAAAGGGTGGCTATTTAGTGAATAATTTATTATAGCCTCAGAAGACTTAGGGCACTTTTATGATACTTTTATATTTAATATTTTCATTTTGGAGCTTTACAGCCCCAGTCTAAATTCACTTTAATTATATTGAAAATTCACCTTTTATGTCCCATAGAAGAAAGTACGTCAAACAGGTTTGGAAGAAATTTTCTTTTTTTTAGCTGAACTATCCCTTTAATTCATCATCTGACTAAATGAAACACATGTCAACCAGTTTTATGATTTTGATTAAAGATTGAATTGGCTCACACATGAGAAGAAGCGAGTGTTGAGAGACATCTTTGACCTCGATACGTTCCCAGTATTCTCTTTTCTGTACTGATTTCTGTGGTCCCTTAACCACAGAGTATTCAAATCACTAAGTATGTCATTACAAGGGTGGGAATGGTCAGGAGCACAGTTTACACTGCCGCTGGTTTTTGCCTCCAACTTTATATAGATTTGCTGAGTTAGCTTTGGCGTCGCCAAAAGCTGTAGACTCTAGAACCATATGACGACTTGGGTTCCAGTCCAAGCATTGATTAGTCATCTGGATACCAATAAGCACGAGAGTGAGTTTGGTGTTTGTGGTCTCTCTAGCCTTTATGTGGTAACAGAATCATCCAATCTGAGCCAGAATTCTTCATGCTTTTAGCGCCCACTGCAGCTAACAGATTATTTCAATGACATAAGCAATGATTTGGTCATGTTTGGTTCGTGTTTCTCTCATGCACTAAAAGCTTCTTTGAATCACTCCCAAATATATTGGGATTTTAAGAAGGTGAGACCACAGACCTCACTCAGTTGACAATGGCAATGTGCCAAGGTGCACTTTGGATGATATTGGTTGTCTCTGTAAATGTAATTTGTGATCTATTTACTTCCATTTACACTACCATTCTGGAGTCTGAAAGATTTTTTTAAAATGCAAGACTGCATTTATTTGGTCAAAAATACAGTAAAAACCATCATTTAAAATAACTGTTTTCTATTTTAATATTTTCAAATTTAGTTTATTCCTGTGATGCAATGCTGAGTTTTCAGCAGGCATTAATCCAGTCTTCAGTGTCAGCTTGCTAGAATACTGATTTGCTACTCAAAATACATAAATGTTGAAAACAGTTGTGCTACATAATAGTACATATTTAGTGAAACCCCTAATAAATAGAACGTTTAAAAGAACAGCACTTGCTTGCTATAAAAATCTTTGTCTAGTTTTAAAGGTGCCTATACGTCACTTTGCGAGCAATGAATGATCCAGTTTTGCAAAATAAAAATATTAATTTCTTTCAAAACTGACCCCAAACTTTTTGATGATGTGCCGATGCATTTGAAAGTGACAATCTCCAATCGCTCAAGGTTTTACGTGCATCACTAATCATGAAGTTAAAAATTGTGAAAAGTCATTTGACCAACAGAGGATCTAACTATCACAGTTGACGCTCCACAAACGAAAATCAACATGATGAATATTTACACATCTTGTTCCGATGTCCCTTTGAGCTGTAACATTTATAAACCCTACTTGAGCACCAGCAAACGTCAGACTTTAAACTTAAGTTAATAACTAATATATTCAAAAAATAATAAAAAATGAACCATTAACTTTTTAAGCTCTGTTTAAAACAGCTGCATGTGCACCAAAAACATTTTTTTTAATAAAAATGTTTATTTACCTCTTTTATATCACTTATGTAGAAAATTAAATACAGCAAACATTATTTCAACTATTCCTAAGTCAAGTTCATATTTAGATATTCATGTTATAACTGGTTTAAATGTTGTTCGTGTGTCAGATTCTACAAGATACCATTATTTTACTTGCTTACGATGTTTACAGTTGCACCTTTTTGTTGCATTTTACAGTTTTTTTCCCATGTATCTCCTGACCTCAGTTTGTTTTGCCTTATGCCTTATATTGTCATCTTAAGCCTTTCTAAATGTACCTGTTTTATTAAAAATGTTGTTGTGTGTAATATAAAGTGTTGTTTAAATGTGCCATTTTACTGTGTTCTGTATTTGAATATGTCTGTTGTAAGTAAGGACTTTGTATGGGTTTGTGTGTTTTTTAAATTAAGAAAAAAACATTGTGACTATGTAAAAATATCATAAAATATAATTAAAACTTACTAAAGGAAATGTGAAGGCTTGCTTATTCTGATCATCACAATTCATCACACACAATTCAGCATTTCGTTTTACATCTGTCCATTATATAGTGACTACTGACTGGTTTTCTCTGGCTATGTTTTGTCTATCTATGCAGTATGCTTATCATAGCCCTTGTTTTGATGGAGACTGTACTAAACACCATTTTTCAACAGAGGGCGACGATAGCATGTCTGAAACAGCTCCTACACACAAGAGCCGGATACGTTGTTTCTCAAAGCTGGAAGTAGGCCCTATGTTATTTTTTCAGTCACATAATATGCATCAACAATTATAAATAGTTCATTTATACCTTGAATTCTCTTAAAAGTGTAAACACTGTGTGTTCTCTGTGGCATTATTAAAACCAGCCTTCACTGACTCAACCAATAGCGTGAGTTTGGGGGCGGGACTATCAGAATAACCGACCTATGGTTTGAAGACAGTCTATTTTTTTGCAGAAAATGCTCACTTCATCTGATCATATGTGTATCCCAAATCTAGCTTCTGTAATTGATAACTTCACTTTTGATTTATAACTTCTGATCTTCATATTTACATATGAGGCCTTGTTCAGACTACTGCAATGACAAAATTTGATAAAAAATATTTGTTTTCTTACCTTGTCATCAGAATCTAAAAGTTCTCTGATATTCCCTGCAATGTAAAAATGTCACAGACTTCCTTTAATATCACATTGCCTATTGTTATGTTACCTTCCACACACATAGACCTTCACTCCCCTTTCTCACAGTATCTCATACATATCAATGAGATTATCATATCAAATAAAAACATCCACATGCTCACATTGCAGGGTTGAAAATACCCACACGCCTTTGTGTTTGATGATCTCACAATACATTGTTTGAAGTGCACAGTTCTCTCACCAGAGCTACTGTCTCTGTAAAGATGAATGGACTGCTTCATCACTGTTTGATAGCATTAGCTATTAGCCCAGGCTTTGATTGGTACAATGGCATTAGCCTCCTACATCCGCATTGTCGCTGATATGAGTGGGTGACTGTGAAACCTCCACCACAGAAGCACAAATCGAGTCTTATGAAGTGCTTCAGGGTGCTTATTAACACATTTTTGAATTCAAGACAGTAAAAGACAGTGCTATTGCTATTAATAGCTAACAAGAACAATGAGGCAAAGTGTGTTCAGTTCACAATGAAGAATAAAATGAATTTAAAATAATATTTATGCATATTATGAATGCATATGCATTACTCTGCCCCCACTCCCACAATGCAATTGGCATATAAATGAGTCATTCTATAATTTAGGGCGCATTTCATATCACTGAGGAGATGTAGTATGTGTACATATTTATATTAACTACTTTCTTCAGAAAATAGAATGTTTTGAACACATTATTATAAGTTTCCTCTTGTTTATTTCAATATTTTTATCTAAAACAACCTTGCCATGGATATTAAAGCTGCAGTCTGTAAGTTGTGCCTCTTTGTCACATCTCTGTTTGAAAACCTGCAATTGCAGTTGTGTGCAGAATTATCTTCCTTGCGTGGGTTGTGCGGCGGCACGGCTCCAGCACAGATGAACCTAATGTTTTGAGGAGTATGTGTGGCAGTCAGTCACCGCACCGGTGTGGATATTGTACTTTGCACTCACAGATTCTAGCCTACGTCTTGGAATATATGACTCAAATAAGCATTTTCACCGGATATTGTCATCTGAACAAGTAAGTAACAAGTCTGCTACATTTGTTCTGACCAACTGAGGAAAAAAGCATTACAAAAAGTCACGCTACCAATGGTGATTAAATCTAGATTAGCTCATATCACATCAAACCGTGCAAATTATTATTATTGTTATACTTTATTCTCAAATTGTTAATGTTAACAACATCAGCATTGCGTGACTATGAGTATAGTGTGTAGATTTAGTAGATTTTAGTGTAGTTCATTTTAATTTTAATAGATTTCAATTTCTGTACAGTCTCATCTCTAATTGTCATACCACTCGAATTTCATATTAAGAAATTATTTTAACCCAAAAAGCTAATTATGCTCCCTTCGAACTGGTTGTCTTTAAAATACAAATCTTGTGTAATTCCAGGCTATCTGTAATCAGAAGCACAATTATAACTTTAATTTCATTCACATGCGTTTCATAAACACAATCCTTTCTGGATATACAATCCGCCATCAAAATGATGCATTTAATTATTCCAGCTGCTGTGAGAAAAGGCTATAAACGATCCGCCACCTGCAGCATCCTCACATGTGATAGCCTAGTAGCCGGGACAACTTCTTTATGTTTACAGACGTGACGTAATGACGCAGCGGCATGCTCGAATTTCCCGCGAAAACCTACCCGTACCACTCAAATTAGAAAACATTATTATAAGATAACCGTTGTGAATCGGGCTAAAGTAAGGCGATAGTTTCGAACACTGGCTGGTTATGTACTTGCTCAAATATTGATTTCGGATCATTTTTAACCAAAAAAAGTTACGGACTGCAGCTTTAACTGAGGTCAACGATGAAAATAATAAAGGTGAACGACATGAGGGTGCGTAAAATTTTTTCAATTTTTGGGTGAACTATTCCTCAATAATTTTGGTAATTGTATGAGAGGTTATGCAATTTTTATTATTTATTTATTTTTATTCTGGCAACGATTAATCACATCCAAAATAAAGTTTTTGTTTACACAATATATGTATGTGTACTGTGTATATTTATTGGAAAGGCCACCCAGTAATATTTTTTGAAAATATTTACATGTATATATTTATATTCTTATAATTTATATTATATATAAATATTAATATTTTATATATAAACAACATTTTTCTTAAATATATAAATGCATGTGGGTGTATTTATATATACATAATAAATATACACAGTAAAATCATATATATATTATGTACACAAAAACTTTATTTTGGATGCGATTAATCGTTTCCCAGCCCTATTTTTTTTTTTTTTTTTGAAAGCATTTTGTTTATGGTTACTTTGTTTGTGGAGTGAAATGTCTCCCAATTCTAGACTAAGCCATATGCATATTAGTGACAGTGACTGTACCCATCTCATCCAGTAACATGGGCGATCCCTCCTCTTCTTCATGCACATATCAAATGAGCCTTCAGAGGGTGTGGTGGGCATCTAACAACCTCCACATCTCTGAAGCTCTGCATAGGAATGAAGGCATCTCTGTCTTTCTTCATCAATCAGTTCTTCCAGTGTGTCTGCAGCCCCTTTTTTGTATCTCCGCCCCTTCTCTCTTTCTCTCCCAACTGATGGATTTGCGGTGTAGTTAAAACACATGCAAATGAGACAGCTGGCATCACACAAACCATGTGACCTGTCAAGATGGGGGTGGGTTCAAAGACACGCTGCAGCAGGGAACCCTCTTTACACACATGCATGCACCCTCCCTCACTCGCTCCCTGGAATAATCCCTCCACCTCCTTCATGCCATCTTTCTCTCATTTTTTTCTCTGTCTTAATCTGAAAGAAAAAAAGGAGCACAATGATAACCGAACTGAGTCTGGGATCTTCACCTGATTTATGTTCTTCCTCAGTGCAAATGTTTTCTCATGCATGATGCTAATCACATATGTGCACTTGAACGTGCCCGTGCTCACACATGCACATATGCCTAGAAACAGGCCCTGTGTGTGTGTGCATGTGAGAGTTTGACAGGATCAACAGCAGGTATCCAGCAGTAGGTCTGCTACACAAAGGCTGCCAGCTCGCACACACTCACACAGACACATTCCAGCAGACTGCACTGGCCTTGTGAACACAACCTTTTGCCAGGCTTCTCTCTCTGGCTCCAGATGATGGGTGTTTCTGTAAAGCATACTTGATATGAATGCATGTGGAATTTTTTATTTATTTGTTGGCTGCTCATCTTCATAAGCATATAATTATGAGTATTATTAATTAATGTATTATTATCAATTATTATTATTATAATTACATAAGTATATATAGGCAATATATTCCTAATTTATTATAATATCTATTACACTACCATTCAACAAGTTTTTTGACAGTAATATTTTAAATTTTTCCGTCTTCTCTTTTTGAAATAATTTTCTTATGCTCACCAAGCCTGCATTTCTTTGATCCAAAATACAGCAAAAACAGAAACATTTTGAAATATTTTTACTATTTAAAACAGTTAAGTACATTTTTTCAGGATTCTTTGATAAACAGAAAGATACAAAGATCAGCATTTATCTGAAATAAAAAGCTTTTGTAACATTGCACGCTCTACCATTCAAAAGCTTGGAGTCAGAATATTTTTTTTCTTTGGGAAAGAAATTATAGAAATTAATACCTTAATTTAGCAAGGATGCTTTAATTTGATCAAAAGTGATGATAAAGACATTTATAATGCTACAAAAGATTTCTATTTCAGATAAATGCTGTTCTTCTGAACTTTCTATTCATCAAGGAAACCTGAAAAACTGTCTACTCAGCTGTTTTCAGCATAATATTAATAATAAAAAATGTTTTTTGAGCAGCAAATCAGAATATTAGAATGATTTCTGAAGGATCATGTGACACTGAAGACTGGAGTAATGGTGCTAAAAATTCAGCTTTGAAATCACAGGAATAAATTACATTTAAAAATATATTCAAATAGAAAGCAGCTATTTTAAATAGTAAAAATATTTCAAAATTACAAAAGATATTTACAAGATGAAAACAATAATTTTACACAAAAATTAAGACGAGATGAAAACAATAATTTATATTCCAATTGTAGGCAGTTACATTTTGAGGTACAAATCTTCAATTATTCAAATGCAATTTTCAACAGAAAAAAAAGTGTTCCATAAAATACATAGTAATTATTGCATTATTATTTTTACAGTTTATTTTATGGATTTGAGGATAAGAAATATGAAATTATTCTTCTGATTCAATGAGTTGACAATACGCTAGTTGGCAGCTCTAAGTGACACTTCTTTTCAATGAACTAATGAGAAAAAAACAGATAAAATCAAATATGTATTCTTCCTGAATTAACAAAACTGATAAAGCCATGAGGTTTGGGACGCATGCTTCTGCTTCTAATTAAAAAGACACAATGATTAATTATTGTCATTTTTGCTTTGTAGATACTTTTGCTGCCTGGTTAAGAAACTCTTTGTTTTATAGCCTCTGATCCACAAAATCCCAGAAAAGAACAAACAATAATAGAACAGAAAAAAAATTACATTGTGTTTCAAGTTAATCAATTAATTAATGGTATACAGAGTCTTGAAATCAAAAACACACGATGCTTGTACATAACAGCCTTCCTACACCAACATTCGTTTCACCATACAGTTTGATATTTTCTCATCTCCCGTTCTAAAGAATAAGATACAACTCAATTAAAAAATAACATACAATATTTAGGTGCCTTAACTGTGAAATCAAGGCAAAAGATTTAAACACACGAAGTAGAGCATTTCCCTGAGAGAATGCCAACGTGGATGGCTGTTGATTCTGGTCATTTATGCTGAATGGAATCATAAGGGTGGAGTTGTATTTTATTCTGTGGTAAGGAGAGATCAACTTGGCAGTATTTAACAGTGGTTTGCTGTGTGTGGCAGTGTAAAGCAGATCCAGTGTGTTTCTCAAGACTGCAAGACCCCTCTTAAGAAGCTGTTCGAGCAACAGGTTTTCGGCTACCTGCACAAAAGAAAAAACATAGATGATATTATATTATATTTAGAAAAAAACAAAAAACAAATGTCATTTGCTCTCACCTCTGGGCCCAAAATCTCTCATGTAGCAGTTAGTGCAGTATGGCTTCTCATCGTGCTGCATAGACATGTAAAAACAGTGACATTAAAAGGCAACATATACTGTATGGCATATATGACAAAGTAATCATATATATATACCTCTGCATGCTGGCCGGCATTTAGCTGTCTTTTACACTTGTGACACTTCAAGCACAACGGGTGATAATCCCGTCCCAGTGACCTCTTCTTCTCACCTGCATGAATCAAAGGTCAAAGGTTAAGCAATCAGCCAGGTGTGTTTACTGAAGATGGAGTTCGTTTGGTAAGAGTCAAGGGAGCTGTTAAAAATCATGAGATAAGTGTATGCGGTGGTTTGTTTATGTGAGTTTTGTATGGAAGCCACAGAATGAAATAAATTGCACCTTTCTTGCAAAACTGACTTCTCAGAATTGTGAGAGGAAAACTCAAAATTGTGAGAAAAATAAAAAATAAAGATATTCCATGGCAGAAACAGGCTTTCATAGTTGTGTGAATTAGTCAGCAACAGTAAAACATGTTTTTACTTACCTAAATGAATTTGGAAATTCGAATCAGTAATATTATACGCTTGGATATTCATTATAGTGTTTATTAATATTTTGAATACCTTATTTTTATAATTTAAGAATCAAAACGTGCAAATTTGAGTAATTTCGTAATTTTTATATATTTTTTTATAATTTTTTTGCATTTTTATGCTTTTTGCTTTTTTTATATTTCTATTTTGCTTTTACTGTTACACTGTTTTTACTGTTATACCAACATATACGAACTCAATACTGACTTTTCTGTCTCATCATATTTCAAAGGGTTAGTTCACCCAAAAATGAAAATTCTGTCATTAATTACTCACCCTCATGTCGTTCCAAAACCGTAAGACCTTCGTTCATATTCGGAACACAAATAAAGATATTTTTGATGAACTGAGGCTCTCCTGCACAACTGTAATGTTCCCAGACCCAGAAACGTAGTAAGGAGGACATCGGTAAAACAGTCCATGTGACATCAGTGGTTCAACTGTAAAGTTACGAAGCTGCGAGAATACTTTTTTGCGCAAAGAAACAAAAATAACGACTTTATTCAAAAATTCTTCTCCCCCGAGTTACTGTATTCCGCCATTTTGGAGATTACCACGACACATGCGCGCGCTTTCCCCTGAACGTAAACAACACTGATTCTGGGAACATTTCAGTTGCATTGCTGTCTATGCAGGGTTAGAGAGCTCTCCGATTTCATCAAAAATATCTTTTTTTTGTATTATTTGTGTTCCGAAGATAGCGAAGGTCTTATGGGTTTGGAACGACATGAGGGTGAGTATTAATGACAGAATTTTCATTTTGGGTGAACTATCCCGGTAACTTCATTGCCTTTTTTGCATGTTTTTCCTTAAAAAATATATATTTTTAAAAACTGAATTATTTTTGCTCATCCTCTGAAGTGACAAAACCCAAAAACAATGGGGCCCCCCAAAAAAAAAAATTTAAAGTTGTCCCGCTCTTCGTAAGTATTGTTATAAAATATATTTGTGGTTCTGTAGATTTGCCTCAGACGTCTATTGAATGTGCAATACTGTAAAGTAAACACATCTTTCTTTCTTTTTCTTAACATATTGAGGGATGGGTCAAAATTATTTTCTGTTGTTAAAAAAACAACAACAGAATAATTATATTAGATTTAAACGTGCTCTCCTTTAATAAAGAAAACAAAAATCTGAACATCAGTGTTGGGGAAAGTTACTTTTAAAAGTAATGCATTACAATATTGCGTTACTCCCTAAAAAAGTAACTAATTACGTTACTTAGTTACTTTTTATGGAAAGTAATGCGTTATATATATTTTTTGCGTACTTTCACGTTACTTTAAATATAAGCAGTGCTTGATTGTTTTTATATAAGAAGTGTCTATTTATAGCAATATAAAGCCCTTTCACAAACACAAAGTGTACTGAATAACCTCAGGCTGAGCAAAAGTAATTCCACGTCTGTACATGTAGAACGCGAGAAGAAACCCGGCCTTGCACCTAAAACACAAAGCACAATTGTTGTTCTCTCATATTCATTTTGCTTATTAGTATGGTTGAACTGGATCATCAAAGGTCAGCAGCAAAGATATTGGTTAATAAAATGGGATTAGATACATTTGTTATTTAACATATTTAATTATTGCAGGTTTGCGTCATATTCTGAGTTTGCATTTCACTGTTTTAAAGAGGTCATATGATGCGATTTCAAGTTTTCCTTTCTCTTTGGAGTGTTACAAGCTGATTGTATGACCCCTTTAATTCATTTTGATGAATACTAAATCTGTTTTTTGTGAGTGGGATGAATTAATTACAGTCAACAGTTAGTCTAGAACCACTACCAATCATGTTCACACAGCACACACAACTGCTCTGTACTTCCGATTTCTCCCAATATGGGGACTGGAGAGCTGTCAGTCAATAAATTGGGGAAAAAAGTAACTTGAGTTACTTATTTGAAAAATTAACTCAGATATTTTCTTGTAAATTAAAAAAGTAATGCGTTACTTTACTAGTTACTTGAAAAAAGTAATCTGATTACGTAACTCGCATTACTTGTAATGAGTTACCCCCAACACTGCTGAACATAGATTTCACACTTTCCTCAATCTTTCGATTCCACATTTATTTTGAACTGCACTCCTATTCTCAGTTCTATGTAGATATTACCCTTTCATGCGGCCCAGCACGAGCCCTCCTACTGAAACCCTGACCGTAACCATTGGACAGGAAACCTCTAGATTGAACCAGGATCAGACTAAAACTGAACCTCCTACTAACACCTTGGGACAGCTTTTCTCTTTCTGGCAGAACCAACAACTGCCTGCAGTCTAGAGAGCTTGAAGCTGAAAGCCAACTGGCACCTACAGGGTTTTTCTGACCAAATTCTCAACTTTCTTCAAGTGTCCATAGGTTTCTGCATTGCTATCTGCCAATTTAAACAGTCAAGCCTCTCTCGCTCTGGCCTATTCCACTTCCTGTGCTCTTGTGATGTCGTGAGGCGCTGATGGCGGTTAGGAAACTGCAGACTGATTAATGCAGCACAAAGGCATTCACAAACTTGGTTACACAACAACTAGTTTGTTTTACCTAGCGTAAAGGCAGAAACTAAAGCTAATTTGAAGTTAGCATGCTCTGCTACAACATACATGCTGCTAATATAAGATGTTATCACACAACTAGACATGAGAGCACACAGCTTGAGCACAATATAATCTGAATACAACTGAAATAGCACAACAGCAAGTCAAAACAATAAGCACTTTTGAGTCAAAACAGAACCTTATCTGAAGTTTTGCAGCTAAACACGAACATGCAGCGGCTCAGTGCTTTACACTGATGTTTTTCAGTGTTGATAACTACATTAACACCTCTTTCTACAACACTCTGCAGTTAACACAAGATGTTATCACAGAACTATACATGCAAACACACAACTTGGGTACAACATAATCCAAATGCTACAGAAATACCACAACAGCAAGTCAGAATGGACACTTTCAGGCCAAAACAGAAGCTGATCTGTGTTTTTTGCAGCTAAACACAAAACATGCAGCAGCTCCACGCACTACATTTTTGTTTTTCGGTGTTGATAACTACATAAAACCTCAAAATCATCTTAATCAGTATGTTTTAAGCATTTTAAAGTTGTATCCCTCCGACCCCAGATGCCACTCACCAAAATAAACAGGCTTCCCACATATAGGACAGAAGCTCACCATGGTTGTAGCAGATCTCTAAAAGTTTTTGATGCGTGAGATGTTGAGATGCAGGAAATATGTGAGCCTCTCAACTGTGACAGCCTCAAAGGATGTGGCAAGAGGTGCAGTGACAGGAAGCAAGAAATGATTTCAAAAGAAAATACACTCAATTCGAACAGTCAGACGACAGAGAGGAGGAAAATGTTGGTCAGAAGTGTGTGTGGGTGCTGTGATATGAGGAGTCTGTCATAGCGGGCTTGGACTGAAGTCAGTCTTGCTGTTTTAAAGACACTTCACACTTCTGCTGTGGTCAGTCGTTGCGGTTTGCAATCAAAGATGATGCTGAGGGCCGTGTGAGGTCATCAGACTTCTTGGAGTCGGTTATGAAATGAAAGCTTGTGGCTTGTTTGCTGGATGTGAGTCAAAGGAACAACAGACAGGGAGATTGAGAGGGACAGAGAGAATGAGAGCGACACAGATGTCAGCCGCTCGGATTTCATAGGTTGTCATGGTCGCCGCTTCTCAACTCCTCGATCTGTCCGCACGCCCTTTTTCATCCTATTTCTCTCCATCCAAGAGATTAAAAAGCTCCAGTGTGGGAGAACGGGAGTTTAGGAGAAACCCAAACTGCTGCCGCACACACAGAGAGAAGCGATGACATCACCGAAAGGCACTTGATCGGATGAGCACAGAAAACTGTGAGAAGGAGAATCATTGAAGCCGAGACTGAGAGCGTGTTTTGTGTATGTGCGTATTGAGATATAAAGGATGAATAAGAGTCTGGCTCGAGCTGCAATGCACTATTGACCTCAGTTTAGCATGATTTATACACATACACACTACTCCTCCACAATGTGTGAGCTGGAAGGGAAAACACATAGATTTCATTTAAATAGGACGAGCTTTGTTATGGTCTGTGTGTCTGAACAATTCAATGTGGAATTCCCGCATGTGATTTTTTTTTATACATATAATAAATAGCCTAGTAAACGCTCAGCTGCAACTGAAAATGTATAGATTTTGTAAATTCAGATTCTAATGCTTTTTGTCTATGAATGTAGCCTATGTGTTGCCTTCACTTTATAACTTTTTAAAACAATTATATGTTGCACTGTTGGAGTATTTAAAGGGGCCATAGGATGCTACATGCACTTTTACAAGTTGTTTGAACTGAAATGTGTGTTGGCAGTGTGTGTACACAACCACCCTATATTGATAAAAATCCACCCAGTGTTTTTTTTTTTTTTAATCTGCTAAAATCTTTACCCCTTTATCAAATCGAGCCGATCTCGGTCTGTGTGACGTCACAAAAACAGGTCCCTCCCACGATAGTTTGATTGACAGTAGCGTTTCAGCACAGACTGGACTGGTGTCTTACCTTAGACCCGCTCTGAGTGTGCTATCATCAGTCCGCCATTGTTTCACCGCTGGAGCAGATGTAGACAAGAATGACTCCTAACAAGCGACTGAGGTGTTCTGTTGTTGGATGTAATAATGAACATAACAGTCGTCATTTACTCCCGACATCTGAGCCGCTGAAGACACAGTGGATTACGTTTGTTTTTGAAGGGAATGCGCCCCTGATCTACCTAAATGCGTCTATGTTCGTGCGAATCATTCGTGATGCAGCTTCATCAACAGAAGAAGTGAGTATAAGGTTTTTTAATGAATCTTTACAAATTGCCTTTCCTAATAATGTGCTAATTTTTTGCAAGTTTCAGGATGAATGCTGCTAAAGTAAACAGTCCCTCAGAGAGCGGCTCGGAAGAGAGGGGCGGGGTCAGCAGAGCTCATTAACATTTAAAGGAAAATGCTAAAAAAACGGCTTGATCTGAAAAGAGCTGTTTTTGACAAGGTAAAAAAAAAAGGTGTTTTTTACACTACCATTTAGAAATTTTAAACAAAACTATGTTACAGACTTTTCATTAAGACCCTAAAGAATCATATCAACTTGTGGAAAATGGGCATCCGATGACCCCTTTAAAAAAGGCAATAAAAGGGCAGCTTTTAGAGGTGCACTCACTACTTTTTTTCCTATCCTATATTTTTTCTCATTAAAATATTTTTGAAATCATGTGCATTTACATGGGATGAAGACTTCAAGAAGTAGTTTAATAAAAGCTGTTTTATTTTACATGGAGCAGTTGCCTCATAGAAGCTGGCATGTTGACTGATACTTTTGTTATACATTCATCATAGCTGAAACATATTTGATATGTTGTCTGCAACTGAAAATGTCTGCATTTGCATGATGCTGCATCCATTTCAAATAAATGCTGTTCTTTTGAACTTTGTATTACCTTTGTATAGCTTTGGAAAAAAGTATACGTTTTCACAAATTATTATTATTTTTTATAAAAATAACACAACTGAACACCAAATCAGCAAATTAATGATTTTTGACATATAATGTGACACTGAAGACTGAAGTAATGACTGCTGAACATTCAGCTTTATCATCACAGGAATAAATTACATTTTAAAATGAAACAGTTATGACATGAATAATATTTCACAATATTACTGTATTTTTGATCAAATAAATGCAGCCTTTTAAAAAAAACATTAAAAATAGGTAGTGTAGTTCCACAAGTACCACAGGTACACAGAGGGTTAACTAAAGTGTGTTTCCGTTGGACAGGTGAGTGTCTCTTCCCAGCATTTGGTCCAATGGTTGCTCGACAGTCTTGTGTATACTGAACCAACTTCATTCAGTGAGGGATAAAAACATTTCCCATCAAGCCTAACTGGGAACTTCACCAAACAGCAGAGTCAGAGCCCTGTCCACATGAGTGCTTGTTCACACAGACCGCCGCACACACACACACACACACACTAGCGTCTACTGCCAAACTACACAGAGAAGAGCAAAACAGGGTTAGAGGAAGGGAGGGCTTCTCTTTCTGTCCTTTTTCATGCTGGTTTGGTTTGGCTCTGACAAACTAGCCTAAATCCTCTTCTTTCTGTCTGAGAAATGGAGGAGAGGGGATAGAATTAGAGTAGGGGAAAGTGGGGTAAGAGTATCGCCCTCTTAATCATGCAAACTGTGGACAGTTTCTGCCATGTGAATACATATTTAGAAAGTACTTACCACATACAGCTGCCCAGATGCACATGAAAACACTTCAAAGTATATTTTTTACATGACACATAAGACTAATCATAGGTCAAAGCAGATTTATTCAGGACTAAAAATATACATTATATTGGTGAATTGCCAATGAAAAGAGAACATGTAAATTATTTGGCTAAAGATTATCCATGAATTATTAAAAGAAGCATCCCAAAATGGTAGCTGTGGGACAAAGTGTGTCAGATGCATCTGGGTAAGCAGTGTCAGTGAAATATTATTACAAAATGCTGACCGTTTTATGACACATTCAAATATTCTAAATATTAACCCCCCTTTTTGTATTAGACCTTTGTGAAAATGTGAATAATATAGTATGCAGGAAAATAAGACTTTAGGAGTGTACAGCAGTACAGGGGTCCCAAATTTTTATTCCAGGGACCGTCTAGAACTACAATAAATAAATTAAAACTTTTTTTTTTAAATTATTCTCTTTTAGTTGATATTGCTTTTATTTCCCTTGTCATATTATTAAAAGGCCTACTACTTATTAATTTAATTGCATTATTCTTATCTAGCATAACTATACAAATGAGAATAGACATGAATAAAGAATTTTGAGGTGTACAGATCAATTTTTTCTTTCTTGCAGAGAAGAGCAGCCTAATAGTTATATTGAAGTAACTGAACTTCTATAATTGATTATAGCCGCTCTAACCAATTCTGTGACTTAATTCAACAAAGAATTTTGATTGATTCAAAAAGCTAACTCCTGAGTCTTTTTGAATGATTCCTGAATGAATCAACTCAAGAGTTACTCTACTGGTCGAAAGTTTGGAATATTAAGATTTTTTTAATGTTGTCTCTTATATGCTCACCAAGACTGTATTTATTTTACCAAAAGATACAGTAAGCAAAAATTATATTGTGAAATATTATTACAAAAAAGAACAGTTTTCTATAAGAGTGTAATTTTAAAAATGTATTTATTCCTGTGATGGCAAAGCTGAATTTTCAGCATATTAGTATGACTTCTGAAGGACCATGTGAGACTGAATTTTACATTTTAATAATGTTTCACAATATTTCATTTATTTTTGTTCAAATAAATGCAGCTTTGGTGAGCATAAGAGACTTCTTTCAAAAATATTTTAAAAACTGCAAAATCATATTCCAAACTTACTGTTAGCGTATCTGACTAGAAGATCATGATTAGTATTTGTAGAGGTTTTGCAGTTATGGGCTTTTGTGTTTAAAACCCAGTGCATACAATACTGACAAGCATTAATTACCTGTCATAAAGCATGTTTATGTAAACAGTACGTGGCATGTTAAGTTCCAGAGCAGCAGGCCTGAGACAAGCTGCTATGTGTGTGATGTATAATGTTTGTAAGTCTCAGTAGGTTTTGGCATGACATCCATGGGCCAAGAGACTTAAAAGCAGACAGCGATTCTACACCCGACGTACCAGAAACTTGGCAAACACATTCGATCTCTGATGTTAACAGGGAAGATGCAGCACGGGATGACTAGACCAGAATCCCACTATCTCTACTCCAAAAGACATCACAGCGATTCCCAATCAGTAAACTCATCTGTCCCAGCCAACTGGTGAAGTCTAACTATTCAAGGACAGCTTAAGACAACCCAGCTGCTATACCAGAATGCACCATTTTTGAGGAACAACTATAAAACTTACTTTTAGGCTTAGTAGACGTGTTTTTATGTTTACAGGCCCGCAGAGGTGATTAAACCCAGGTCTTCCACTAATTAATGCTGACTAGCAACACCCAAGTCGACGCGTCTTAATCAAAACCGGCTTTCAGCTTACGGTGTGAAAATGTGGTAGTTTATAATTGCATTCAGAAGGGAGGGCGAGTCAGCCAGCAGAACGAAAGACTCTTAAATGTGTTGATTCTTGCCTTTGCATTCTTGGCATTTCTCTTCAACCTTTTTCTGTCTTATAGTTTTTCCTCTCGGTTCTCATGCGAAGCAGCCAATGCCAATTCCCTCAGATTTGGTTTGGCTTAAACGCAAGGAGGCCGGCCGCTCTCCTCCCTTCTCCCTCTCTCATTTCCTGTGTTTTTTCCCTTCTTTCTCTCGCTCATTCTCACCCAGCTCTCTTCCTCTCTCTCGGTCTCGCTCGCTCTTTTTTTTTTAGACTAGTCACACTGGTTTTAGAGGGTTCCAGTAATTCCTTTGTCCTTTAAATAAATAATGCAAAGCACAGCTTCCTCTGGCTTATGTGCATATATACATTTCACTGCATTACAAAGATCTCTTGATGAATAAAATCGGGCTGGTCAAGGTTAAGGAAAAAGAGTGCTGGGAATGGGCACCGTGTAACAATTGAAGTGTTAATAAAAGAGTTGTATACTTAAAAGCAAGTTTTTCACCATGTTTAATATTGCATTAGATCAGAATCCGAGTGCATGTTAATTTTTAATTTGAGCGTATCAGCATTTTAAATCATCAGCCCTGCCTGAATTTTAATTATCCCTGAATATTAGTGAGGAAACGTACGCTATGCCCCCCCTTCGCCATCTCACCCTTTGTTTCTCCTCTCTCCTCATACAGCTGGTGTATGATGGGTGCCCCTCCCCCACCATTTGAACAAACCCATAAAGAGTGTCCTATTGGCCGAACACCCCCCCCCTCCCCCCTCCTTTACACACACTCTCACACACCTCCCTACCCCCATCCTCTCTCTCCCCATCCCCCTATCCCTCTCTCTCATCACTCCCCCATATTTCCTTTCAAAGCAGCCCCTCTTGCTGCCATCTCTCGCCCAATCTTTAAATTATCACTACAGAACACACCTACTATAAGTGTAGTATCTTTTCTATGTGTGTTTCAACGTAACCAGGAAAGATCTTACTCTTTACAAATAAAGAGGTAATAGGACAGGCATAAAATGCTTTCTGGGAAGCATATGACTCGCATGTGAGCCTGTTTTTCATATTAAGTGAGATAAAAAGAGTGTGTCAAGGTGGGATTTGGAAATGGGACTCACACCCCCACATACACACTCATCATCACAGCTCCTATGTGACTCATTGAAGACTTCTTGAAGACAAATGCATGAAAAAAGGTTAAAAAGCAGCCCCCCTTTAAGGACATACTAGTACTACTACACTTTGACCTAAATTTGATACTCAGACTAAATTACATTAATCCAAGACTAAGAGAAGTTAATCTAGAATCATGTTTTTTTTTTAAAGTAAACAACAGACTCTTGTCAATTTCTTAAAATCATTGTTTTATCTTGGTCGACATATCCACACTATTGCTACTGGCCAACAAGAGGCGTGATCAGGTTTAAATGTCCAACAAGCCCTAGAGAATGGCCCGTGTTAACAACTACAGGCGAAGCAAATCAAACGTTTACATAAATCGAAAAAGTGCAGGGGATATTTAAGGGAATAGAGGCAGTTTACACGAGTTGTCAAGATAAATTGGAGAAGCATCTAACGTTTGTAAATTATTCACGCGTTTCCCCTTCAGCGGCGCATCTCTCTAGTTTGCATTCCCTTCAGTGCTCCAACTAGACCAGAGCAACAGAAACACGATAGCAGCCATATGTTTGTATATATATAATTATAATAATAATAATTCTTATTATTATTATTTAATTAATAAATTTTTTTAATTTGGCATTATTACGATAATAAAATAATTATTTATTCTATGAGTTAATAGATACAGAAATAACTACTTTATAACTTTTTATTTTACCGGTATGCCATTAAAGATGGATAAAGTGAAATGGAAATGCAAACACATAACAAACAAAATACACAAGATAAACAGTTAAGGACATAAATACAAATAAAAAATAATGTTGCCTACAGTTGGAAAAGAAGAGTAAAGAAGAAAACCAACTAAGTGAAAGTGCTAAAGAAAAGTTTTCAGTCTAAAATTCTATAGGCTAAATCTGGAGATGGTAATTATTTGATTTGCAGCATTCCTCTTTAAATCATTAATCAAGCACTAATAAGTCGGCTAAATTTAAATACAATAGAAATACAGGGGTAAAATAACTGGCACTATTATTTTTCTGTTTGAATGGAAATGTTTCTTATCTTATAGTGGGAAATGTTGTAACAACAGCACTGTTTGTACATGAATTACACTGTTTAGGGATAAGTAGCCATAGTAAATAATATTTCTAAAATACTCTCTTAACAACTTTTATTTGTAGAATAAACCTACATAGGAATACATTTACAATTTTGAGACACCAAATTGCAAAAATGCTACAGACATTGAAACCGTTAGCCACAATGATCTATCCACACCCACAAACACACACACAGTCTCACACACCCACACACACACACACTACCCACACACACACACACACACATCTGGTCACTATCATGGTGACTCTCCATAGGCGTAATGGTTTTTACACTGTACAGACCGTATATTCTATTGCCCTTTACCCACCCTACCCCTAAACCTACCCCTCACAGGAAACTTTAGATTTTCAAAAAACTTTAATTCTGTATAATTTATAAGCTTTTGTACCCGTGGGGACCACAATTTAGGTCCCCACCGTGACACGAGTCCCCATAAGTCTGTGTATAGTCAGGTTTAAGTCCCCACCAGGATATATAACCAGTCCACACACCCACACAACACACACACACACCCACACACACACAAACCACACACACACGACACACACACCACCCCCCACACACACACACACACACACACACACACACGCACACATCTTAAGTTGCTATGTAAGTTAAAAATTGTGTAGAAATGGCATTAACTGACCAGTTGATGTTTTCATTGTTTTCCCGAAGGATTTCATTTATTAGATAGGGGCGTTTGTCTCTCATTTCAGTTGAACTGTGAAGTGGGCCTCATATACGTATAATTTGAGATTGAGAGCCTTAAATGCATCTAATTTTCCTCTTCATTATTCGGGTGCGTGGACGCCTGACAGTGGCTCTAGTCTGTGCTCGGCTGCTCTGGCCTGCTGTGCTGGAGCTGTGAAATCGCGCTGATGGTCTGTCACATTATTTCTTACTGACACCGTCTGAGCTCAGGAGCACCACGCCAAAAGATCAGCTCAAAAACACTTCATAACACACAGCTCCACTCAGCTCCGGGTGAGTTCCGCTTTTTATTTCATAGTTAATATGTACACGCGTTTCTTTGAGTGGGAGGAGTGGGGAAAAGAGCTTTTTTCGCCGTTTTTCCACTGATGTAAGTGTAATTAGGGACTTTAGAACGCCTCAGCTCTCACTGTTCGCCACAAAACACAGTTTATAAATATAAATGTTTGTCATAACCCAGGCAGATTCATTAGCGATGAGCGGCCTGTTCAGGACATGTGGCCCTGGGGTTTTAAATTACGACCAGGGCTTTATTTGTGGTAGTTTTGTAAGACTAAAGGCAGATGGTGGACTAAAGCCAGCGCGACGTTCACTGCTAACACAAGCTAATACATCTCCATGGTTTCACTCTAAATGTGATTTAAATCCGTTAAACACTGTCCAGAAAAGTAAGGCGTGTTTTTATAGAGCATATATCTGCGTTAGGTGTGTTAAAAGAGCGGTAGACAGACAATATGGGAGGTATTTGTGTGTTTTTGTGTAGCTGGGAGCTAACGCTAGCGGTTCACGGAAGTGTGTGATAACCAGCTGCTCTCTCCTATTTCTATACTTTATTTATTGACTGTATTCACCATAAACACAACGCACGTGCGTGCCGTGTTGTGTAGCGCATCGCAGCTAGTTTTGTGTAGTTTTTATTTCTTCTTTGATGTGACTTGCCTTGGGTTCGGAAGTTTGGCGTTTAAAACGTTTTTTAAATGCTTTGCGTATCACAGAAGGCACAACTAAGGTTTTTATTGATAATTAAAAACATAGTTTTGTATGTAGTAAGTAGGACGCGCCTAGAACGGATGAAGTTACTGAAACAAAAAGTGAATTTAAAGCTCATCAGCTCGTCTGTAGACAAGTTTTAATCTCCAGTTATTGCACCGTCCCACCTTACTATAAATAGTGATTTAAAAAAAAAACGTGTACATGTAACTTATTTTTTATTTTTAAAGTTTAAAAAAAAGCGAATTAACTAATTCAGTTTACATTTTTATTTATGAAGTTATTTTTTTAAAATTATTATTTTTTTTTTATCAGTAGTATATATATACATTATAGTATATAGAAAGAAAAATATACTAATGCTCTCCAGTGGTGCTTGTAACATTGTCACTATTTTGTACACTGAAGTTCTGTGAACCACAACTGTCAGATTTAAATGTAATAATTTTCACATTTAATGAGTTTTTGGTTCTAAACGCTTAAATATTTTAGCAACTCTCTGGTGTTTTAGAGTGTTTTAAGGTCTTTTTAGTTTTATAAATGTTTTAATAACTCGAGCTGTGTATTTGAATGGTGCCTATTGTTTGTAAGCATTTTAATGACCGAGCTGTGTTTTTTAAACACTGTTTTTAATCTGTAAGTGTTTTCTGGCGTGGAATTGGAGAGGAGGAAGTGAGAGAGGGGGAATCATATAAGCCGAAAGGAAATGCCAATCGCCACTACTGGTCATTCAGCATCTCGAGAGCCCCGCGTCTGTTCCCCGGACCCTGTCCCCAAGCGTGCTGATTTATGCGAGGACACAGGGGCCCAGCCAACGGAATACGGGGGTTTGGAGGGGGGCCACAGCCTGGGCAGCACTAGACTCTCTGGAGCACTTGAGAGCTCCTCTGCGGCGTCTCATTCACCTCCCACTTCCCCTTTCCACCACCACCACCATCATCATCACCCAAATCCAGTGACTATGGAGCCCCCCAGGACTCGATCACGCTCGCGGTCTGGATTTTACCATGGTGGATTATCTAACTCGAACGGTAATGCTGGGAGTGGTGGCGGTGCGCTAAGTCCAGCTGGAGGACTAAGCCATCACCACCACCACCAACAGCAGCTCGGAGCTGCTCATGGACACATAGAACATCTGCGCCCGCCCGGGAACATGCTTTCCCCAGGCGCCCACAGACCCACAGGGCCTGGAATGCACAGAAACTCCGGAGCAGGTAAGACGGCCTTAAACCACCAGTCTAATTTTGGGTTATGAGTCTCATTTCAACTTGGAGGTGTAAAAAAGACAAGACTTTTCTTACAAGAAAAACAAGAATTTTCTTACTGTGTTGAGATTTCATGTTGTCCCATATTTGGCTGGAACATGGTCTATGGCCTAAGTATAGTTGTGTTTTGACAACAAGATAGGGGGTGAAGACCGCTACTGGCTCTTCCCCATATATTTATTGACATTTGCTGCATTTATTGTTATTTAGAACAGTGTTGGACTGATTGAACACTGTATCTGTGGAGTATTCAATCAGAATATTGTCACAAATATCAGCCATCTCATTATTATTATTATTATTATTATTATAAACTTTACTCATTTAGTTATTTACTTGTTTGTTTGTAAGTCAGTATTTGAATCCGAAATGGATATCCTTTACATTTAAATAACGTAATGAAGTGAGGCTGAGCATCTCCGACTGAAAGTAAAGGTTGAAAGTTATGCACAGGCTTCATGTGAGCTCTGATTTCTTCATAAATGGACTTAAAGCTTTGTCAGCAGGTATGCAAGTAACCCGACAGACTTTGTGCCGTCAAGGGTCGTGATATGGCATTTCTCCTGAAAACAGTTTTATTTCTTCATTAATGTTGATTAAGCTCTGATGAGCACCACACCAAGCATTCTTATTGACTCTTAAAGGGGTCATATGATGCTTTTTTAAAGATCATTATTTTGTGTATTTGGTGTAACAGAATATGTTGACATGCTTTAATGTTCAAAAAACACATTATTTTTCAAATACTGTACATTATTGTAGGTCCTCTATGCCCCGCCTCTCTCAAACGCTTTGTTTTCTACAAAGTCCCTCCTTCCGACAAGCGCAGTCTGCTCTGATTGGCCAGCTGACCCAGTGCATTCTGATTGGCCGAACACCGCAAGCACTCATCAGAAATGTTACTCCCTTACCATAATCGCAAGCTTCATCTTTCAAATAAATGTAAAGACAGAGCCCGGAAGGGGAACAGAGTTGCGTGACAGACACAGTGATGAAGCTGGTATGTGTGCAGTACACAAGCCACAGTTAAGACGTCTCTCTCTCTCTCTCTCTCTCTCCGCGTCTCTCTCTCTTTCTCCTCCTCTCTCCCTCTCTCACGTCTCTCACTCTCTCAACTCTCTTCACTCTCTCACTCTCTCCCTCACTCCCTCCTCACGTTTCTTCTTCTGCACAGCTTTCAAAGTATACTCAACCATGGATGAGTTTGACACATGAAAAGCACCTATTGGACTCGTTCTGTCTCATCAATCACCTCGCGGATGCGCATTTGTAAGCGAGTGTAAATTTATGTTGTGCAGAGTACCATTGTGGAACAAGGGTGACTGAAGTATACACTGGGCTTAAGCAGCAGATTTGACAAGATGCTGTTTCGTACGTAATGTATATGTGCAACCAGACAGACTTGCATTCATTCAATTACACAAGCTGTGACTATTCTCCCCTGTTTTGGATGCTTAATGTTGTTATTCGCTGGTCCAAAATAGCACAGTGCTTACCCCCACAGTATGGGACAATTGTTCCCACCGACTTTAGGGTTTAAGTTAATAATTGACGGCATCACCGCGCTTTACGATTTCAGTATAGCCGAATGGAAATTCCAAAATATTAAGTGTTCAAGCCTCTGGCATCCTTAGTTCCTGCCACATGATGGGCTTAATCAGCCACAGCACTTCCTTTTAGCCGTAGACAACAAGGTGGCGGGACCAAATGCACATGTGCCCATGTGTTCACACACCTAGAGTTAATGTAGCCACTGCTCGTATATATTGTTACAAGACAGGAGCGGGGCTTTGATTTACATAACACATGTGAAGTTGAAGGGAAAAAATGAGTGCAAGACCTGTATGATTATGCATAAATGTGTGAAGGGGGTGGATTGTAATATCTCAGGTGTTGTGTTTTAAGCTCAGGTGTGTTTGCCTACTGGCAGTTGCTTTTTGTGGCCGAGCTGCGCAACACACACACTTTACTAAAAAGCCCAGACTGGAAATACCTGTCTGATGGAGTGAGCGTCAAACAACCTGCTTTGCCTGCCTGCTGCCACCACTGCACCAACTAGACTAGTGTGTGTGTGTGAGAGAGAGCTTTGTTGGGGCCATTTGTCATTAAGCAAGTCTTTGCTCTCTTCCTGTCCTATTATTTGTCCTGATATGCGAGTGCATCTAGGTGTGAGCAAGTGATATTGACTGGATGGATAATCAGAGGTACTTTACTTGAGTGTATATGTGATATTGACTAGTAGGGTATACAGTAGCTGTGTATGTGTGTGATATTGACTGAGATCAGATAGGCCGCTTTGATAATGAGAGAAGCTCGGCACACTGAAATCCCCCGAGTTCAACACCATCTGCTCTCAATACAGAAGCGCTCTCTCTCTTTGCCTCTCCCACTCTCATTCCTCATCCCTTTATCTCTTTTGTCCACCCGATCCCCCTTTCATTTTCTCACACTGACTTTCCCTGTCCATTTACCCTCCTGCATATTTCATCCTCTCATCGAACTCATATTTGCCTGTAAATGCACATGTATGCATAGAGGGAGGAACCGTATTAGACCCCCTGAGGCTTATTCTGCTAAAGGTGTTCGGTATTCTCAGCGCTGAGAGGAGAGGGAGAAAAAGGGTTTCCGGGGGGTCCCCCCCCCCCCCCCCCCCCCCCCCCCCATCAATCAATAGAGAACGATTTCGTTGGGTTGTGTGCACTCGTGTGTGTACATGTGGACAGTTCAAGATCATTTGAAGGGTGTAGAATCCCCGCCTGGGGCTGGTCCAGACCAAGCTCAGTTCTGCTGACTCTTAACAGACATGTAGAGAAATGTTAGAGGTGACCAAATGGATTAAAGATTTAAAACTTCTGATTGAAATTTAATGTGTCCTATAGGGCTGCACGATAAATCGAAATGGAATCGATCTCTCATTCGACCCGAAGCTGCGATGGTCCTGCGTATCTTTCAATTGGAGTCACTGTTTCTGTGATCAGCAGTAAATCTGAAATGCCGAGAGGGCGCTCCTCCGCAGCGTGACAACCAAATATGTCCTCCGAAGAAAGTTTCCATAAATTGCTGCATCTTGAATAAACAGGAGATTTAACTGCTTTAATTTATTCAACGTGACTAATAAACACACGATTACGGCAATATACGGTTTATCTGAGTATTTATTTTTATAATTTTCATTAAAATAAAGTATATTTATAATGCAATGCCTTTATCACTGCTTAAATATTATGAAATCTGTTGCGTGCCTTATTCTGTGTAAGAAGCCACAACACTCGACTGACGTTATGAAGTGAGTTTGGAGTAAAAATATGTTATTAAATGTGGTATTTTCACATGCTTTCAGATGGAGCAGGATTTACTTCACAGAGCCGTAGTTCACTGAGAAGCTATGCAAACAGCTGTCATTATCGCGAACGATTTCTTTGATTTCAGAATCGCGCAATAAAATCGTCTGCGATTGTTTTTTATTTTATTTTGCTTAACTTGTCAGTGAACTACAGCTCTGTGTAGTAAATTCTGCTCCATCTGAAAGCATTTCCTCCTACTGATTACAGAACCGGCATTACTAACAAATTGCGCATGACAATCGCATTCGATTAATCGTGCAGCCCTAGTGTCCTATTTTCTAATGATGAAGAGCAGGCACACACAATTTGGTTTTTCACAGTATTGGAGAGTGTCTGTCATTCATAAAATTCCGTCAGAGCTCTCAACCCCATGTGCATTTATGAAATATTTTGGTTAATTTAAATAGGATGTCACCTTAAAAAGGGGATTTTTGCAGCAATGCCATAAAAAGAACCACTTTTTTAAACAGTCTAAATAATGCCACTTTATTTCTGTGGATGTTAAATATTCTTCATGGAAACATAGATGCCATTAAAGAACCATTATTTTTAAGAGTCTGTTACGAAAGTAATACTATCAGCTGTGTTTAACATTGTGTTATTACGTTGAAATCCATAGCACCGTGTTCTTCAGATTTTCTGTTAAAATCAGCAGAGAAATTTTTGAAAGTCCTCAAATTTTGGTCTGAGCTTAACAGAGTGTGAGAAGACAACCAATATGGATGTTTGTATGTCAGTTGTGTAGTTTCTTATTTTTGATGGAAGAGTTTTTATTTAAACCTTTTTAATGATTTGGTTAAATTGTTTCTCAAACTGATTCTATAAATTACACAAACAGGAGGAAGAACCTGAAAAGTGTGATGTGAGTCATAACACAGCATTTGACTCAGTCTTTTTAAGCAGGTGAGAAAATTAATCTTGGCAAAAAACAATGTGTATTAGGGTGTTTTCAGTTCTGTAGTTTGTTTGCTTTAAAACGGGGACTAACTCACTGTGTGCTGGCTCACAGGTTTTATCTTATAGTCCATCAACTTATTAACATGCTTTTCACTTATCAACATATTTTAACCTCAAGGTGATGTGTCTTTTTCTTGAATGTGAATTTGAGTGCTATTAGTTCATGTAAGCATGAACACTGCAAACTAAAGAGAAAATTCACCAGCTTCTCAAATGCTCCAAACAAACTAGGCTAGGTGTGAAAATACTCGTGAGGTGATAATTCGATTCAAATGAATCGAATTATTTCAAATTAAAGCAGTTTGTTACAATAAATCAGATTTTCAATGTGTAGAGGGGTGTGAGTGGATTGCAAGTTTATTTATGTTAGGTTTTTATTTTAGTTTGTCATTTGTTTTCATTTAATTGCTATCCTGTAGTGGCTGTGGTGCATCTCAACTATTGATGTTTGTATTGGCCGTGAGAATCTGCCAGTAGGGCTGTAAAGCTGGAGAGAGTGTCACAGTGTTTTAGAGCTAGCCATAATCTTAGTGTCTCAACTCCTGCTAATTTAAAGGACACGATTGAAATGGTCGAGCCTTGTTTATCCGGCTTCATGACTCTCGTTTAAGGATGGGCAAGCTTGTATTATGAGGGCCCAGCTGGTCCCCAGAGCTAGCGTGGGCTGTTTTGTGAGTCCATTCCCAGGTTTAGTCTGGCAGTCCGAACAACAGCATATATTTTAGCGCACTCAGCTCTATGAGACACTTGGGCCCAAATCAGAACGTTGCAGAACTCCACTTAACATGAAGACAACTGTTGCTGCGTGCTCAAAATCAAGCCGGTGACCCTGAAGGACTCTTCAGTTTTCACCTTGAGTAGGTCTGTGTCTCATGCGCACACACATACGCACAGCGGGCTGTTCAGCAGGCAAGGTGCAGCGCGGGAGATGAGCGCTGGGCTTTGTAGTGTCAGTAAGCTGTTTTAATTGGACTGCGCTCCTGATCATTATTTAAACCAGTAGCGCAGTTTGAGCATTAGCACAAGCCCTCATCCCTAGCTCTCAATAAACCATTCAGAAAGCACGGCCGTTTCCTTTCAGCCCAGGAACAGAGGAACAGGGACGAGTGTTAAAAGGAAGGCTGGAGGTTTTCTCCTCCACTGCACTGACCTGGCACCATCTTCAGAGAGAAGTGAGAGCAGACAAAAAAAAGCAGAACAGACGCTCCGAAGTGCTTACAGGTGCCAGGTGTGCTGAAAGAGAAAAGGATGAAGGTAGATAAAGGGAGAGGATGGGTTTGCGGTTGAAATAAATCACATGATTGATTATTATAAACCTTTTTTAGACTTAAAATTATGATATTAGCCTTTATATGGTGCTGTGTGTGAATCTATATACACACACACAATGTCCTCACCACAGCAGTAAGAAGCATGTTTTATCACTCCTATAAAATATGGGTGTGAATTCAGCTGGAATTTGGCTGGATTTGTGCCGTGCAGACAGCCAGCTGTCAGAAAGCCAAGCGTTCTGTATGCGAGTAAGTGTGTGAGAGCATTCACTTATTTTCCTGCAGTCTAAACTCAACTAGACTCTAAAAAACCTGGTCCTAGATGCTGATTGGTCAATGCAGGATTCCAGTTGCATGAAAATTCATTAGTGTCTGCTATGACACAGAATACGTGTTTGTTGCTGAGTTGACATGTCAAGGACCGTGTCATTTTGCAGAAATATGGCACTAATTGAATTTTCAAAATGCATTTTAAGGAATATTTGTGTGCTTTTTATTTTTTGTGATAACCATTTTGTAGAAAACGATAAGCTGCAATAAACAATTTTGTTGGTAATATTACAAGAAAACACAAAATGCAGTGTGCAGCGTGTATGCAAATAATCCAACAAAGTTGTCCTGGTTAAACTTTATTTTTACTTATTGCGCACATATTTCACGATGTTGGGCAATATGGTTAAGATTTGGTCTGTTACAGTTTGATGCAAAGTCATTCAAAAGCATGGTCAATAGAATAAACATTTCTTTTAAATATTTTTGGAAATTGTCAAAGTGGAGTAAAGTCCAATAATTTTAAGTAAACGCTTACCTTATTTGAATCATGATACAGATGGAGTGTTGTCCTAAACTGTGCAGCTTAACTGAACATCACTAAAGTTTGCTAATGAACGACCAGTGTTTCCTCTTGTGCAGCATATTCTTATGGTCCGTAAGCAGATACTCATTAACTGCAGTTTAATTATTTTAATTTTTTGTGCAACTCTTTAATTTTTAAATTTACTCTCTTTGGTTGTGATGGTTTCTTCAAGGCTTTGAGACTTTGAGTTTTTCAAAAGCAAAGTAACATCAGAAGTCCTAATGCTGCACAGTATATGCGTCAGTTGTATGTAAATAAAGTCAAACCCAACTCTTGATTCATTGTCATTACTGAATAGGTGCAAAAAAGGACTCCACTTCATGCTCAATTTTCCCAGTGTTCATCAAAGCTGAATCCACTCAGGAGCAAACGGCATTGTGGTTCACTCTATTCCTGTCTCTGTCTTTGAGAGCTCCATCCTGCGCTCCGGTCTTTGTGTTTGTTGGAGACCAAAGCATAAGTGTGGCTTATCTCAAACCGCATTGACCTCTCGTCTCTGTGTAAATCTCACGTCTGACGTCAGACTTTACCAAGACCAATCTCAACTTTAGTCCCAGACCAGCATCACTCTATAGAGCCTATTACTGTAAATGGGATTTGAGCTGGCCGTTGAGTTGAATTTGCTAGATGGTTACCGAGAGGCTTGGTGCAGAGGATCTGATTGGGGTTTATAAAACCAGTTTTGTCACTGTCAGACAAGCTACAGCCTTCTCTGTATGCACATCTGAAGAAGAGAAACACTGGAAAAAGACAAACCAAAGCAAAGCGTGTTTAAGTGGCCTGTGGAAGATTTGTTGAGAGGTCGAGAGAGGTAGACTAAGTAGTAAGAGAAAGAGAGGGAATGGATGTGTGTGTCTTTCTGGTGTCCCTTTCTTTGCGTTACACTAGCCAAATCTCTCCTCCCTCTCCCTCTCCCCTGTTCTGTCACACTCTTGAACTCTCTCATTTAAACTCCTCTTACTTCCTTTCTCGCTTTTTCTCTCTTGCTCTTTGGTCAACTTTTTCCAACGCTGAACTCCTTCCTTTTTTTTTTTTTTTTTTTGGCTGCGTTTTAAGAGAGATGTGTATCTTTCCATCTGTCCCTTTCCTCATAATAATGAAAATAATAATGAAGATGATGATAATAATGATAACAATAATGATAATAAAATTTTGTTGTAATAAAAAATATTATTCACTGTAAAAATATTGTCATGGTATAATAGATTGTTTATGGTTTTTTGATGTACTATTGACTTTTATTTCAGTTAACAAAAATGGTTTAACAATTTTAGTTGAGGTTAAAACTGGTAAACTAAATAACTATGGTGACCTTTTCCAGGAACAGATACAACTACATTTAAGTTGAAGCTTAAACACTATCGGCAGAAGTAAAAATAAATAAATAAATAAATTCAACCTAAATGGTAATGTTTAAAAAAAAAAAATGGTAAAAAAATAAATAAACCAAAATAAAAAAATACCAACCTCATAATAAACTAAATACAATACAACTAAAATTAAGATGAATATAAAAATAAAAGCCAATCCCCCCCCCAAAATATTATAGTTTTTTAAACAGAACTATAAATATTAAACCATATTTATACAAGTGCAGCATAACAATTAATTTTCCTAATTTATAAGCTGTTAACAACTGATATTAAAAGTAATACGGCAACATTTGTGCCGTCAGCCTTTCTTTCTCTCGCTGTTATTTTTCTTGATCTGTTCGTCCTCCTTTTTAAATTCATAATGCAAAGTGCTACAGCAGAGGAACTTGTGTGTGTGTGTGTGTGTTTGTGTTTGATCATGCTGTCCGTGATTCTGGAGTTAATGTCAATGCTCATTTGAGTGCAGAGGTTTTTTCTTTGTTTTGCCCCATAAATTAGAGAAGGCTTTGCTGTTTTTGTAGTGTGTAGCGGGGAGATCAAGAGAGGACCCTGGAATCATTTGGACAGAAGCTACCGATGGATAGATGGGCTCAGGCAGGAGGGCGGATGGAAGCGGGGACGGGTAGGACAGATAAAGCTGATGCCCTCTGAAGCTCAGAGGAAAAATCAATAGTAGCTGAGAGGGGAAGCCTCATCCTCTCTCTCTCTCTCTCTTCGCCCAAAAACCTCCTCTCTCTCTCTCCTCCCTCTCTCCCTCTCTCTCTCTCTCCCTCTCTCCCTCTCTCCCCTCTCTCCCCTCCCTCTCTCTCCGATCTCCTCTCATCTCTCGTCTCAGTCTTCTCTCTCTCTCTCTCTCTCTCCCTCTCTCCTTCTCTCTCTCTCCTCTCTCTCTCCCCCCGCCCTCCCTCCCTCCATTTCCCTTGTCTCTTTCCTTCCCATAACATCAGCCAGGACACCCTTTCTGCCCCTTCCCCCACATGACACCAGGGCTCCTCTTTTCCTCTTCTAGTATGTTTTTGGATAAATAGGCCTAAATGCTGTTCTTTTGAACATTCTATTCATCAAAGAAAAGTGGGAGAAAATCATGGTTTCCACAAAAATATTAGCGCACAACTTGAGCACCAAATCAGCATATTAGAATGATTTCTGAAGAATCATGTGAAACTGAAGACCATCAGCTTTACCATCACAGGAATGAATTACATTTAAAATATAAAAGCTATTTTAAATTGCCCCCCCAAAAAATGCAGCCTTGGTAATCATAATTTTTTTCACAACATTAAAATCTTACAGACCCATCTTACTTCTCAATCGAAGTTTTGAATGGTAGTGTACTTTATTAAATTTGTGTAAATATTATGTAATAATATAGTATATTAAAATTACAATTTAATGACCAATAAGAAATGTTTCATCAGCTACATCATGATTTGATGCAGATTGCGATAGCCTACATATGTCATGATTCAGTGCATTCCGATGCGTCAATATGATAGATTTCGAATAAATTTGTGGCAAATGCATGAGAGGGACCTGTGATTTTATTGGCGCATTGCTGTTTTACTCTGTATTAGTCAGAGGTGTGTTGCTTTCTTCATTGACTTAATGGTGTCCTTTTAAAAATGAATAAATGACTCTCTCAGTCCCGGCCAGCGTCCCTCTGTCTTCTGCTGAGTGGGTCTTGCTTGCGGTCTATTCCCTTTCCCTCTGTGGGCCTCTTTCTCGTCCTCTCTCCCTCCTTCCCCTCGGTTATCATTGCAAAAATATAATGTGTATTTGATGTCTCTTACATCATGTATCCCATGTATCCTTAACAACATGTCATCGATGAGTTTGTTCTGTAACTGTGGACTGAAAATGCATCATGATGGTGAATTATGATGGAACATTATGAATGATTATGACTAATATCTTCCCTATCTGCCCAGTTTTATTTAGCAAACTTTTGTATCAGGGCTCAACTTTTTCAATAGCCAGCACAAAATGACTTGCCAATGTAATATATTTGCAAAAAATATATAAATAAATAAAAAAAATTGTTAGAAAATACCTGTGTAAGTATTGACAAAAATATTGTTTGTATTATTTTATCAAATTATTTAGTTTGTTTTAGGCTATTGTTGTAAGTAATTGTTTCTGAAATCTTCCCAATAGTTAACGCTGCAATTTAATGTCCACTTTTCACAATCCAAGTAATTCCCAATGGATAAATTGAGTCCTGAAGTAATCTATTCCACTTCACAAGTAAAATGGGTTTGTGAGGGCTGTTTCATGCTGACCTGAATGCTTAATTTTTTTTCCCCCTACAGGCCTTGAGTTTGACGTGGGAGACCAGCTAAGAGATGCTGTGCTATAAACTCTGTAAATGGCGCACATTTTAATTCTTTGAATTGACATAACTTATTTTCATGCTGTTTTTTTCAGACATTTATTTGCCTATGGCAACAGCTGGCATGACAGAGGGTTTTAAATATTGAGAAACTGAAATCATCAGTACTTCGCAAGAAATTTGTTAGTCTGTCAGATATTTTAAAATGTTTCCGTCAGTGGAAACATGATTCTGTCAGTGTAAAAATGTACCTTTAGAGCAAAGACATCTCTAGTTGATTAGACTCATCGCTCTGGTAGACTGAAGTTTAGTCAGTCACACACTGTACACACTGAGGCTAAAAATGGTGCTGACTTCTCTTCTTGGTGCTTTTTTTATTCACACTAAGTTTGATTATGGAAATGACAACCGCATTTAGATTAAACCCCCTTTTTTTGCATGTTTTCAAAACGCCCCTCTTTTTTGTGTATGTTACTTTCAATCTTGTTTATGAGTGATACCTTGTCAGATTTTCCTCTATTAAATTTTTTATTTAATTTTTGTTTTATTTATTCTGTAACAACATTGGGAAAGATGTTATGTAAATGATAAATATTAGTTTTTTTATATAAATGTTTATTTTCTAATTATTACAGTTTGTTTTATTATAAAAACAATTTTAATTGTACTATTTAGCTGTTAAATCGCAGCTACAAGCACATCTATGATTGCCATAGTGTTTTAGATGGGATGGATCAAGAGTTTACTTGATAAACTAGTCGATCTCGCTTCAGATTAATCGTTTGTTGGTTGTGCATGTTATGGTTTGTGTTCGCTTGTGCGCTGTCAATATCCTCCTCATACCCGGGTTCATCTCTCTGTCGCTCCCTCTCTCCCTGTTATCTCAGAGTCGTCAGTCACTCCTTGCTCTGTCATTGAGAGAAAAGAGACTAAAAAGAACTTATGGTGACAGAAAAATAGACGCACGAGTTCAAATAAAAAGCTTTTTTTTCCTCGCTCGTACACACAAGCGTCCTTGTCCTTGGAGAGTTTTTTTTGGGAGTGTTCAAGGGTAATCCGGTGCTTGTCTGATGAAACGTTCACAGAGACACTGGAAACACGCAAACAAACACAGAAGGGCAAAAAAAATAAAAATAAAAATACAGAAACAAAGACCCAAAGAAAACAAAAGGCTTTGGATGTGTTGTCATGAAAGCACCGTACTATAATCTAGGATTAATGTATTTATCCTCACTCTCTCTTATGTATCTCTCCATCACAACAACAACATGTCATCATGAATGGACAAACATTTACTTTAGAAACATGTAGAACACCTTTAGCGTAAGATTGACATTAAAGTAAATACGGGTTATCCTTTAGAAATGGTCATGTTAATCCAGGAGCTTGTACTGCAGAATTACACTTTATAGAGATCATTTGGTAGTGATAATTGATAGTGATTGTGATTACATTAATGTAATAACACACCAGGCAAGATTAAAGTAGTGCCCAGATGTCTCGACATGCTGCCGATATCCTGTAAAGCTGCAGGATCAAGAGTCTGTTTTTGGACCTGTTGAAACTGTTGACTGCCAAACATGGCATGCAAGCTGTAAATAATTATGCTGTATCACATGTTTGTAGTATTTTAGAGGCTTCAATACACTTGGCTGTTGAGTTAACTGTTTTTGTGCTGTCTCTAGGTGCAATGGGAGGAGTATACCACTATCATTCAGAGCATGCATGTGTCGACGCCACTGACAAGGTAAGACATCACTTCTTATGGCCGCTTACTAATGTAGACTAACAAACTTCATTCCTAATATTGACTTTTGCAGAGGATTTTGCAGTGCTACTCAAGGCTTTGGGCTACAAATTAATTGGCCATGAATGCACTAACTTTCGATTTCAAATCTAGTTTCCCTTTAAAAGTGGAATTCAGTTTGTCAGCATGTGGTTTTATGAAGTTTATCAGTAAATCATAATTTAAAGGTAGTTTTGTTTTTGTTACAATACTTTCTCTTACCCCAGCTACTTCATTGTAGTTATTCAAACACATACTGTTTTTAGCTTACTGTGTTGTGTTGGTAAGATTTGAATCTGTGTGGTTATTTAATGGTAACTGTTTAAATGAGAATGTGTAGTTAAACTTTTGTCAATTGTACTTTTATCAAAAATGTAAAATATGTATGGGTAGAATTGTTTTTTTTAATATAAATTTAAGGCCAGTTATTGGATTGCAAATTTTAACCGCCCCCCCCCCCCCCCCCCCCCCCCCCCCCCCCCCCCCCCACCCCCCCCCCCCCCCCCCCCCCCCCCCCCCCCCCCCCCATCCCACCCCCCCCCCCACCCCCCCCCCCCCCCCCCCCCCCCCCCCCACCTGATAAGTGATTACTTTTATTCAGCGATGGATGCATTAATTATAACTTTTTCATGGAAGAAATCCTTCAAAACTGTTTCCTCAAAAAAATTAAGCAGCATAACTGTTTTAGGCATTAATAACAGTAAAACTTTTTTGAGCACCAGATTGGCATATTAGAATGATTTCTGAAGGATCATGTGACACTGAAGACTAATGGCTGCTAAAAATTCAGCTTTGCCATCACAGGAATGAATTACATTTTAAAATATATTTTTGTTTTCTATTTTAATGTTTCACAGTGTTACTGTTTTTGCTGTATTTTATATCAAATAAATGCAGCCTTGAGAGCATTGTGACTCTTTTCAAAAACAAAATCTTACCAACCTCAAACTTTTAGTTAGTTTAGGTAGTGTACTGATGTATTATGAACAACATAAATTAACAATGAACAATTTTATAAACTGCAAGATAAAAAACAACTTTTTTTTTTATTGGCACAGAACCACTTTAAGAAATCCATTTGCTGGATTTCATCAAAGTATGTTTTAATATATTTAAATTCCATTTTAACCAACATGCACATTTACTTTGGGAAATGTGTTGTTCTGTCATTGCTGGCCATTTAAAATCAAGAGCGAGAAGGAGGGAAGAGAAAAAACAAAAGGCAGTTCCTGCCCAGTTTTACTCCACTGTGTTTACAGGCAAAGGGAGGAGGAAGAGGGCTAGCTGACTGCAGCTCTGTGATTGGCTGAAACGGCCTCTGGGTGTGGACCTTTCCCTGTGAGGGAGAGGGAGGGGGAGGAATGCAAGCAGGCGGCGGGAGAGGAAGAAGGGATGATGTGGGAGAGAGAGAGAGGAAGAGGAAAGCATGCAAAGGGGGAGCGGGGGCACTAATGATTTCACCTCCAGCTGTGGGACATGGAGAGAGGGGAACAGTGGCAGAGAAATGGATGGCTGTCGAAATGAAGGGAGTGGAAAAAGACCGGTGGGGCTGTGTTGGTGCAAGCGAGAGACTGAGTTATGATCCGAATGAGACTAAGGGAATTTAGTCTGTGTTTCTGAGAGGATTTTGAACCATAAAAATGCTTATGCTGCTCTTAGTGGCAGAAAAGAAACCAGGCCAACAACCCTTACCATTTCCTGTTTTTGACAAACGTGTATGTGAGGGAGAAACATCATACACACACACAGAACAGAAGAGCGTTTGGGCCCGTGGGTAACTGCATCTCATCGTGTGTGTGCTGACTGTTCAGAACTAAACAAAGCATATTTGGGGTGTGTGGAGCCGTTTTGAAAGCTATGTGCTCGCTGCTGGCTGTATATATGAACAGCAGAACAGGACGTGCTGGCTCTTGGGAGGTCCTGAATATAGAGCGCTGAAACTGAGACGTGTGTGTGTCCATTCCTAGGCCTCCGCACAGGCAGAAACAAGCTCTCTATGGTGTAGAATGTAGAGGCGGCCTCAAATGGGTTTGCCTGTCCGAGGGAGGAAAAAGAGGGAGGAGAAATGAAAGGCTGGAAAATAATGAGACGGAGGAGATGAGGGGGACCCGCTTATTCGGAGCACTTTCATAAAGTCCCAGCGTTTGAAGAGCAGTCACCCAGCGCAAGGACTCTATAGACTCAGCCTATTAAATATTAAAGTATTACACTGAAACAGAAGCACATTGTGGATTCTCACATCAAAGCGGTGCTTCGGTTAGGCATGTGAGGATGAGGAGTCTCCTGCTGATTGTTGTTTCGGAAGGTTGGAAAATGCGGCATCTCGTGTTGTCAGTTCCTAGCAAGTAGTGCAGTTTGGTACTTTAAAGGGGTCATATGATGCTATATGATGCGATTTCAAGTTTTCCTTTCTCTTTGGAGTGTTACAAGCTGATTGTGCATAGATAAGATCCCTGAAGTTGCAAAGACTAAAGTCTCAAAACCAAAGAGATATTCTTTATCAAAGTTAAGACTCTGCCACAACCCCCTAAAACGTCTCGTTCCAACACGCCCCCACATATCTATCTCACTATGTGGAAATATTTGCATAATGCAGCCCAAATGTGCACGCAAAGAAAGAAGGCGTGGTTTCAGGAACCGTAGTTAGTGTTGAAGCAGCCATGTCAGGGAGACCCTGTGTGTTTCTAGGCGAAAGCAAAAGCACTTTATTTGGCCTTCCAGAAAGTAGATGCATTTAGGAATCTTTAAGATTACTTACAACAGAACAGCAATGCATTTTATGGACGACCGTTTCGTGAACCTAGGAGAGGAGGTAATTCTGACTTTGCTATGACAATCTGGCGCTTCTGAATCAGCTACTGTTTTGTTACTAGTTTAAGTATTTGCTATTGACTGTTCAAATGCGGAGTTTTACGCATCGTGTGTGTGTGTGTGTGTGCCGTGGGGGGCTGCGCGCGAGCGAGAGAGAGACGGGGTCACATCACAGTGGAATCAGCTGTCTTAACCATGGCTTCTGTACTGCAAACACATACCAGCTTCAACACTGTGTCTGTCACGCGTCTCTGTTCCCCTTTCAGGCTCTGTCTGTCTTTACATTTATTTTGAAAGATGAAGCTCGCGATTATGGTAAGGGGCGTTACATTTCCGACGAGTGCTTGCGGTGTTCGGCCAATCACAATAAAAGGGTCAGTTGGCCAATCAGAGCAGACGGCGCTTGTCGGAAGGAGGGACTTTGTAGAAAATGAAGAGTTTGAGAGAGGCGGGGCATAGACATTTCCACATTTTAAGAGGGCCCTCCTACAATAATGTACAGTATTTGACAAATAATGTGTTTTTTTAACATTAAAACATGTCAACATATTCTATTACACCAAACACACAAAATAATGATATTTAAAAAAGCACCCTTTAATATGTCCCCTCCAGATGGCGTCCAGTATTGAGGAGCAGTAAAAAGTTTGTCTTGATTGCACACTACGATTCTGGGTATCGGAGTGTTAACAATAGTTGACTACACCCAACGGCCAGCTGGACAAATTAAATCCTAGTATTATTATGTATGAGTATTATTATTATTATTATTTTCACTTAAAATGTTTGATATAGTGGTTGTGCTTTAAATTAGCATGGTGACATTATGTATTTAAAAAAAAAAGTTATGTATAAAAAAAAATAACACACTTTTTATTTATTTTTTAAAAGTAACAATCCATCTCACCGAAACCTGCCTAATTATAAATGCCTAGTTCATTATGGAGTTTTGGTAATTTCATGCTTTAATGTTGCTACGCAAAGAAACACATGTTAGTGGACTAGAGATTTTCAGTGTTGCTTTATATGTGACCCTGGACCACAAACCCAGTTTTAGTTGCTGGGGTTATATTTGTAGCAATAGCCAACAATATATTGAATGGGTCAAAATTATAGATTTTTCTTTTATGCCAAAAAAAATCATTAGGATATCAAGTAAAGACCAAGTTCCAGTGAAGATATTTTGTAAATTTCCTACCGTAAATATATCAAAGCTTAATTTTTTATTAGTAATATGCATTGCTAAGACTTCATTCTGAAAACTTTAAAGGTGATTTTAGATTATTAGTTTAGATCTAGATTATTTAGTTTTAAATTTTTTTTCACCCTCAGATTCCATATTTTCAAATAGTTGTATCTCGGCCAAATACCATGATCGTACATTATTTCAGATCATGTATAAATCTCAATTTAAAAAAAAATGGACCCTTATGACTGGTTTTGTGGTCCAGGGTCACATATTTCTTTAGTACTTGCACAGTGTGCACAAAACACTCCTTCTTTTTTTTTTTTTTGATTGTCACAGACATGGACATTTTTGTTTTCCATTTCAGAAATTTATGCTGCTTTGTAGGTGAAGCTACATCATGCTCCTCATCCAGCAGTTTAACAACTCGAAAATATCTGAGTTGTTTTCTCAGGCATATTTGGCTGTTGCGCTGTTTCATATTAGTTTGTCTCATTATGTTTTAGTGTTGAATTTATCATGCACATGCAGACACATGCAAACCACATATCAAAGATGTGATAGCTAACCAGTGAGAGTACATGATACAGGAGAAGTGTGAAAGGAAAAAGAAAACTGCCAAATTCCTTATTTAGGTTTGTAATTATGATATATATTTGCAGAACATTTTGTCAGACAATTGTTGTTCTTTTATTGGACATTGGGGATTAACAGTCAAAAAATCGAATTAGCCAGCTAACAGAAATGCTGATTCAGATGTGTGAACCATCAAGTATATGCATGAAAGCTATTTTTAATTTTTTTAGTAGTTGAGTTTGCGTTGTAGCAGTTCCTTGACTTAAAACGTTGACTTAAAACGTTAAAGATCTGAGCTGGTAAAAGGTTAAATCCCACAAGATTGATCCCTGGACAACTACCATTGTGCCCTTCTGCAAGGCACTTAACCCCATATATCTAAGTGTACTGTTAGTTACTTTGGGCAAAAGCACTAGGGACACAACAGTACCGTATTATGGCTGAGTAGAAAAAACAACTTGTGAGTGGACCCTTTGCTTGCTTTTTGAAATATTTTGTGTAATTTGAAAAAACCACTACATAGAGAACTAAATTGTTTCCATTAACTGCTGAATTCAATATGAATATTATTTAGGTCATGCTTCTTGGTAGCCTTAAAGTATCCTGTCACGGAGCCCAATTAATATTCCCAAGGCACCAATTCAAAATTGAACATTCGTTGTTGTGACAGTCACTTGGTTTAGTGTGTAAGCTAGGTATAACCATACTGTATTTGTTGATATAAGCTACTGTGCAGTCATATACGGTAATTTTTAGTGGCTTAGTTGAGTTAACCTGCTGTTGAGTTTACAAAAATGCTTCTTAAACATAGAATTGGTATCAGAACCAGAATCTGTAAATCCCTTATGATTCCCAGCTCTAGATATCCACAGCAGTGCTGACTGCTCTCAGATTGCATGGATATAGTGGCTGGGTGTTCAGCACTTTGCCAAGCTGCCTCACAATAGTAGTGGTTATTCCCTGTAGATAGTGTGGCCCCCCCAGGCAGAGAGAGCTTGTTATTTGGTGAGCATGTGATGGCGGGGCCTGGAGCTGTAGTTTTTAAGCTTTCATATTCGTGTGACACTTAAGACTGTTTTGTGCTCCGCTACAATATACAGTGGGTACGGAAAGTATTCAGACCCCCTTAAATTTTTCACTCTTTGTTATATTGCAGCCATTTGCTAAAATCATTTAAGTTAATTTTTTTCCTCATTAATGTACACACAGCACCCCATATTGACAGAAAAACACAGAATTGTTGACATTTTTGCAGATTTATTAAAAAAGAAAAACTGAAATATCACATGGTCCTAAGTATTCAGACCCTTTGCTCAGTATTTAGTAGAAGCACCCTTTTGATCTAATACAGCCATGAGTCTTTTTGGGCAAGTTGCAACAAGTTTTTCACACCTGGATTTTTTTTGGGGATCCTCTGCCATTCCTCCTGCAGATCCTCTCCAGTTCTGTCAGGTTGGATGTAAACTTTGGTGGACAGCCATTTTTAGGTTTCTCCAGAGATGCTCAATTGGGTTTAATTCAGGGCTCTGGCTGGGCCATTCAAGAAGTCACAGAGTTGTTGTGAAGCCACTCTTTTGTTATTTTAGCTGTGTGCTTAGGGTATTTGTCTTGTTGGAAGGTAAACCTTCGGTCCAGTCTGAGGTCCTGAGCACTCTGGAAAAGTTTTCGTCCAGGATATCCCTGTACTAGGCCGCATTCATCTTTCCCTCGATTGCAAACAGTCGTCCTGTCCCTGCAGCTGAAAAACACCCCCACGGCATGATGATGCCACCACCATGCTTCACTGTTGGACTGTATTGGACAGGTGATGAGCAGTGCCTGGTTTTCTCCACTCATACCACTTAGAATTAAGGCCAAAAAAAGTTCTATCTTGGTCTCATCAGACCATAGAATCTTATTTCTCATCATCTTGGAGTCCTTCAGGTGTTTTTTTCATGTGTCTTGCACTGAGGAGAGGCGTCCGTCGGGCCACTCTGCCATAAAGCACCAACTGGTGGAGGGCTGCAGTGATGATTAACCTTCTACAACTTTCTCCCATCTCCCGACTGCATCTCTGGAGCTCAGCACAGTGATCTTTGGGTTCTTCTTTACCTCTCTCACCAATGCTCTTCTCCCCCTATAGCTCAGTTTGGCCGGACGGCCAGTTTTAGGAAGGGTTCTGGTCGTCCCAAACTTCTTCTGTTTAAGGATTATGGAGGCCACTGTGCTCTTAGGAACCTTTAGTGCAGCAGAAATTTTTTTTGTAACATTGGCCAGATCTGTGCCTTGCCACAAATCTGTCCTCTGCGGGCTCTTCGAGGGGGTGTGTGCCTTGACCTCGTGGTCGGTCAGTTGCCTGACTGCACTGTTGAGTGGCTGTAAGGTTTATACGGTAAACAGGTGTGTGACTTTCACTAATCAAGTCCAATCTGTATAATCAAACACAGCTGGACTAAAATGAAGGTGTAGAACCATCTAAAGGATGATAAGAAGAAATGGACAGCACCTGAGTTGTCACAGCAAAGGGTCTGAATACTTAAGTGATATTTGATATTTCAGTTTTTCTTTTTTAATACATCTGCAAAAATGTCAACAATTCTGTGTTATTCTGTCAATATGGGGTGCTGTGTGTACATTAATGAGGAAAAGAATTTACTTAAATGATTTTAGCAAATGGCTGCAATATAACAAAGAGTGAAAAATTTAAGGGGGTCTGAATACTTTCCGTACCCAATGTATACATTAAAATGTTGGAGACCACCGAGTATGTTAAAAGTTTTCTCTAATCTTCTAACATGTTGAGATTTTGTTCTCACCACCCCTCACCCACTCATCTCCCCCAAACGTGGATGTACGGCCCCATTAATGTTTCATACTAATGGATCTGTCTGACCGGGTTTGGACAGATGTGTGTGTGTCTGTGTGTTTGAGTCATGCATCTCTGTTGCTGTTTGGCTTTGTCCTGAAGGTCTTGTGGGATCCTGTGCCTGTACGTGCATTTGTGTGTGTTGTTTGTTCTTTATGTGTGAACGCCTTGTAATTTGCATATGTGTGTGGGTGCATTTACTTAGCTGTAGGTTGAAGACAAATTTGACGACAACCTGCCATTATTGTCATTCAGCAACTTTCTAAAAAAAGCTTTCTAGCTTATTTTATTTCAGCTAGTTATCAAAGCAACATTTCTCATTTTCATTAAAGTGTTTAACGTGCTTGCTAAATTCTAAACTGAAATAAAAAAATGTATAAAAACTATGTAAACATATGTCTACATATATACAAATAAAACACAAACTAACAACAAAATTACAAAAAAAAACTAAACATAATGTGAAAATAAAACGTATTCAAAATAAAACTATAATAAAATAGAAAATCTATCAAAATAAAAACTATAATAGTATCACAATACTCACTGTATTGAAGTCAGCTAAATTAATTTAGTAAGATAATAGAATAATGTTTATGTAAGGCACGCAGTTTATTTAGATAGCACTTTCATACACAATGGAATTCAAGTGGCTTTACAAAGGAATCAAACAAAAAAAACCAAAATAACAAAGATTATTTAAAAATTTATTTAAAATGAATTTTAAACAGTTAAAAATAGAAAATGTTTCTACATAAAATACAGTGCAGTCATTTTGGACATGCACATTCAATAAATGCACAGCTAAACAAATGAGTTTTGAGTCTGCATTTAAATGACTAATGTTTTAGCACATCTGATCACATTCTGGAAGCTGATTCCAACTGCGGGCAAAATAGCTAAAAGCGGAATCCCTTTGTTTTTTTTTGTGAACCTAATGATCTGAGTGGTCTGTTAGGTTTATATTCAGTGAGTATATCTGCTATGTATTTAGGTCCTAGTCCATTGAGTGATTTATAAACAAGTAATAGTGCTTTAAAAACTATCCTTTATGTAACTGGAAGCCAGTGTAAGGACCCAAGGACTGTGTGATATGCTCAGATTTTCCTGGTTCTAATCAGAATCCTGGCAGCAGCGTTCTGGATGAGCATGATATTAAATAATTGATTCATGATATTAATAAATAAGTTTAGTTACTAATATTATAATAAAATGGTACAACTGTAGATGTCTCAATAACACAGCAAAGTAAAATGTATATATGTATGAGTGTTCTCTGGTCTTCGTATTATAATAACAGTAACATTTATATGAATGGTTTAAAATAGTTTTGGTATACTGTCTGTCCGTGTGTGTGTGTGCGTACGGTTGCTGGGTTTGGATGGCGGTGTATAAATGTCCTGAGGCTGTGTTCTAGGCACTGTTCATAGTTCATCATTTTCAATTCTGCACTTTCCCCCTCTGAGCCCCACCCTGCCACCCCCTGGTGCATCACTTCTGTCCTCCCCCCATCTCTGCCTCCTATCCATCCATCCACTCCCCCTTCAGCCCCAGTTTCTCATCCTTTCCCTTCACCTTCCTCTCCCCTGCTCTCCTCTAATGGCTCTGAAGAAACCGAAGGACTGAGGGAAGACTAGTCCAAGGTCACTCTCTGGTTTCTTTTCTTTGTCTGAACTCAAATGGTTGAACATAGTGTATGTTAACAATGCAACACAGTACATATACAGTTAATATATATACATTTATGTGCATAACATGGTACCATTCTTTCTTTTTGTTTTTGGACCGAAGAACCATTTTACATGTCAAAAAATCACCAACTCCAAGGATCACACTTTCATAAAAGCAAAGGCCAGCTGTGTAATTGTGTTGCAACTGTTTCTTATGGAGTCTTTTCAAGTGTAGTCAGCCCACAGTGGAAATAACCAGAATGTTCGCTATAAAGTTGTTATACAGGCTGACAGTGTGACCATATGGCCATCAGAACAGGAGAGGCATTTCAACACGCTTCTAGTTTTAATATCCAATTTTAGAACAAGGCTGTTAAAACTTCCATAGCTGTGCTGAAAATGACATCTTCAACTTTCCAAGGCTCTGCTCTAGTAAAACACTGTATCTGTACATAAAATGAATTTCCCATGAAGAATTCAGAACAGTGAGAGTTCTCTTGTTATTTCACTTTCCTTAGTGTAGTAACGCTAGAATCTAGTTAAGATTTTGGAAGGCATTTTTGAGTATTTTATTTTGTAGCATGAATGTGTTATGAATATGTACATTTTGTTTATTCACTATATAATAGTTATATTTTTTATGTATGTTTTAGTTCATAATTTAAAATGATTAGGTCAAACAAAGCAAAGCTTTCGAGGTTAAATATCATAAACACCCCTTAAGACACCAAGACTCTTGTTAATCAATAAATGATGAAGAAAGTCCCATTTGACACTGAATTTAATTATAAATTAAACTCTAATTAAATCCCGTTTTGTAAGAGGAAATATACTCTACTATTCAAAAGTTTGGGGTCGGTAGGATTTTTAAAAAAAGTCCAAAAGTCTCTTATGCTCACCAAGGCTGCATTTATTTGATTAAAATTACAGTAAAACCAATGTGAGATTGTTAAAAAATATATAATATTTTCTGTTGTAATGTTTTAAAATGTAATTTCTCCCTGTGTTGAAAAGCTGAATTTTCCGCAGCAATTGCTTTAATCTTCAGTGTCACATGATCCTTCAGAAATCAATCTAATATGCAAATTTGTTTTCAAAATGCTTATCAATGATACATGAAACTGAAAGTTTTTTTTTGTCAGGATTCTTAAAAAAGGTAGAAGAACAGCATATATTTTACATGGAAATCTTTTGTAACATTATAAATGTCTTTTTAATATCACTCTAAGTCAATCTAATACATTCTTGCTAAATACAAGTATTAATTTCTTTAAAAAGAAAAACAGAACGTTCCTGAAATGTATTTTCTATCCTTAAACCTCTCTGATCTATTGTGTCCTTTCCCGATCCGGTTCTCTCTATTAATTGGGACAGTGATAGATGAGACAGGAAATGAAGTTGCAAAAGGCCAAAAATGATTTTCAAACATGTGTATATAATCACGTTTTGTGTGTGTGAGAGAAAGTGTGTAGACTGCATACAAAACAATTGATGTCATTGTTTTGAATGGGATCAGGCAGCTGACTCAGACGTTACTTTGCAAGGTCTCACCTCTCACACGGAGAGATGTAAAGGAGATGAGGGGAAATATACGGTGTATCTGTTTCAAGAGACATTTAAATAAACCTGACTCAAATCCATATGCAGATAAGTCTAGCCTGCTCCCCAGCTGTTTCCTGTTACTGATTTCTCACACACACTCAAGCCTTGCTCGGTGTCAGCGGCTGCTCTCTGTATCTCCACACTTGGCTTAACCTTGTTTTGTGTGAGCTCACTTTACCACCCACAACGAGTCAATGTGTGTGTGCTATCCGCTTGTTTTCGTCTTCCTTGTGGGTCTCGCCAAACTCGCACGTGTGTTCTTTTAAGATGCGCCTCTAGTTTGCATCTTGAAAGCCTTACAGTGATGTGTGTGTGGGTTTTGTTTGAAAGTTTGTCTTAGTAACTTGTTAGTCACCCAAAAATGCTTTAGAAAGTCAGTCGTCCCTTTTCTGATGCCACCCCACGTAAACTATGACTCTTCCAAACTGAGTAGACCTAGAACTCATGCTATAAAGTGTGTGTTCAGTCATGAGTAAGCGTATGTGTGTGTGTCATCTGACTTCCAGTAAAAGGTGATGAAGCTGATATGATGTCTTCAGATATTCCTGCATGTTCAAGTTTTGGTTACACATACTGACTCATGTGTCGCTGCATGTTTCTCCATGTCTTGGAGGAGACTGCTGACTTGGAGTTGAATGTGTTTGAGTACCACTGGCTGACAAGTGTGTGTGTGTGTGTGTGTGTGTGTGTGTGTGTGTTGAGCAACAAGCCATGGGTTTCCTCAAACTTTCGGGAAGTGACCTCACACTGCCTTAGGCAACAGAGGCAGTGATATCATTGACAGGAAATGCCACTAATGCCGGCAGGCACAATAGCTGCTTGTGCTTTCAGTGGGCAAAAGAAACTAGCACATGTACAAAACACTTTTTTTTTTCTTTTTGTGCTAAATATTAATTAACATGACGTATAAAATAGTGAGAAATTTCTGGAGTTGAAAATAACTCATTTTGTGGTAAATGAGTGCAGCATTGAGCAATATTTGGTTAGTCAACCTAAATATTGGAAATTGAATGATGTTGTTGTTGTTAATATTCACAAACAAGAGGATTTTATAAAGGAATACATTTTAAAGGGAAAGTTCACCCAAAAATGAAAATGTTGTCATTAATTACTCGCCCTCATGTCGTTCCAAATCCGTAAGACCTCTGTTCATCTTCGGAACACACATTTAAGATATTTTTGAAGGAATCTGAGAGCTCTCTGATCCTCCCATAGACAGCAAGGGTCCTTACACGATCAAGGTCCAGAAACATAGCAAGGACATCGGTAATATAATCCATGTGACATCAGTGCCTCAGCATCATTTTTACGAAGCTACAAGAATACTTTTTGAGCGTGAAAGAAAAAAAAATATATATATTCAGTGCACTAACAGCAACACTATGAGAGTATCCACTGAACATAAATTGCGTATGCTGTTTTGTCAGCTGTGCCACGCGGATACGTTGTTTTCGTTCAAATCAAAGCGTAAACGACGTAAACAGCGTATCCGCGTAGCACAGCTGACACAAAACAGCATACGCAATTTACGTTCAGTGGATACTCTCCAAAATGGTGCTAGGGTGACGCGGAGGAGACGAATTGTTGAATAGTCGTTTTTTTTCTTCTTTTTTTTCCTTTCACGCTCAAAGTATTCTTGTAGCTCCGTAAAATTATGGTTGAACCCCTGATGTCACATGGATTATATTACCGATGTCCTTGCTATGTTTCTGGACCTTGATCGTGTAAGGACCCTTGCTGTCTATGGAAGGGTTAGAGAGCTCTCAGATTCCTTCAAAAATATCTTAATGTGTGTTCCGAAGATGAACAGAGGTCTTGCGTGTTTGGAACGACATGAGGGTGAACAATCGACAGATTTCATTTTGGTGACCTAAAAAAATTCCTTTAATTGACCTGACTTTCATCTGTGAAACACTAAAGAAAATATTTAGCATAATGTTTAAGCTGCTTTCTGTCCAATGAAGGCTGTCAAGCTTCAAAAAGCACTATAAAAGTAGTCCACATCTCATGTTCCAAGTCTTCTGAAGTCAAATAATAGCTTTGTGTGAAGAACAGTTTTAAAATCCACCATATATTCCATATATTCAAACTTAGCATGGCATATTTTAACATTTTTGTGTAAACTATTTCTGTAAGTGCGCCAAATGGCTGTAGTATCAAGATGTTTAAGCAGTGATTCAGTTTGAATATATGTGGTTTTTAATTGCAGATGAGTAATTGAGTGATTTACTGTGTTTTGTCCCTCAGACGGAGGATTCTCCTAGTCCAAAGAGACCGCGTCTTTCTCAGCAGTCTGTACTGGAGTTTACTTCTGCCCCTCCTTCCACACCCTCACCACCAATCAGACCATGGGAGCTTCCGCCCAGTCGCAGGCCACACCCCTATCCCCACCCACACTACCACCCTGAACGCTGCCACACACCTGTACGGCACAGACGCAGGTATGCTGTTGTTAGTTTTGACTGTTAGTGCTAATGTGCACTGAATGAGCTGACAGCTATTCAATGAAGGCAGTGACTTTTGTCAGGTGTGTTTCTATATCGCTTTTAAAGAGCATTTTAAAGCAGCTTAACAGATTGGATTATTGTATTGTGAATGACTATTTTAGAAAATGACTCATTTTGTGGTATAAATTCATAATTCTAGTCTCTTATTTTAGTTCGTTAGTCCCCCAGTGAGCAACTGGCTGCTGAAAATCCAGTTTGATATACAATACTGTATGTTCAGCTTTGAATGTATTTTAAAAGGTAACTTATTTCCGTGATAGCACATAGAAAAATAGTTTTTAAATTGTAATAATTTCACAACGTTACTGTTGTTTTAATTTTTTTAATAAATTGGTAAGCATAAGTCGTCTTTCAAAAACATTTTTAAAAATGTTTAATTATTCCTTAATTTTGTATATGTATAGTATAAACTTATATGTGACCCTGGACCACAACCATCAGAAGGTCATTTTTGAGATTGAGGTTTATATATCATCTGAAAGTGTAATAAATAAGCTTATTTGTAATAAGCTTTCCATTGTTGTATGGTTTGTTATGATAGGACGAAATTTGGCCGAGATACAACTATTTGAATATCTGGAATCTGAGGGTCCAAAAAAATTTAAAAGTTTTTTGAAGCCTTTAAAGTTGTCCAAATGAAGTTCTTAGCAGTGCATAGTACTAATCAAAAATTAAGTTTTGAATATGATAGTGGATTTACAGATATCTTCATGGAACATGAACAATGATTTTGGGCATAAAAGAAAAAGCTGTAATTTTGACCCATACAATGCATTTTTGGCTATTGCTACAAATATAACTGTGTGACTTAAGACTGGTTTTGTGGTCCAGGGTCACATCTGATTATTACTGTGTTAAATGAATGTGACTTTGCCTGTGCAGTCCTCCAGTGCGGCGTCAGCGAGGCCGGCGAGAGCGTCTGTCACGGCACCATCCCCCTCATGGGTCCCCGGGTGGGGGACAGGATGAAAACTATCGCCACCCTCCTCACCCACATTCGCTTCATCCCTATGGCCAGCCACCATCCCACCCTCCACCCGGCCTTGATGAGCCCCGGGCCTTTCACCCCCCCACGCTCTCGCCTCGGTTATTGCACCCTCCGCAGCAGGGAGCCATGGTGATGGATCTTCATGAGCAGGTTAGAGGGTTGGGGCAGGGTCTCTGTGGGATGATAACTGGGGCCGAAGGTACCCTAATGAGGTTTCCATCCAAGAAGGTTAAGCAGTCTCTTAAAATGTCTTGTATCATAACTTTTTTGTGTGGCATGTACCCCCACAGCCCCATTAACAGGGCTCAAGTACCCCTCCATCAACCAAAGCAGAAATGTCTTTATTTTAAATCTTATTATACTGGATATTATGTAGCATTTACGGATGCTTATTTCCACCATGGAAGAAAGGTTATTGCATTTTTTTTTTTTTTCCTCCCTCACATGTTTTTTGTTGTTTTAATTGCTAGTTTATATCTCACGATTCGACTTTTTTTTTTTTTTTTTTTGTCAAGAATTTGTGAATTTACTTTCATTTTTCTTTTATTTGTTTCAGAGTATTAAAAAAATGGATTTTAGGAAGAAAAAAAAAGGAAAAAAATAAGATTCCATTATCATAATTAAAGTGGTCCTTTTTTTTAATAAATCAAACAGACTCTTTATTCATAATTTTTGTTTCTGTGTGTGTGCATTTCAGCTCCCTCAGGGTACTGTGCCGGTGTCGTATACACTTTCTCCAATGCCGCCCCATGGTCTACCTGCCCCCCTCTGTACGGGACAGCATCTCCCAGCATGCTCTTCTCAACAGCAGGTGCCCGCCTGTTCTGTGGTCTTCAGCGGACAGCAACACTATCCAATCTGTAGCATACCGCCTCCTGTAAGTAAATCAGGGTGTGAATAGGCCTAGATAGCATCAATTGATTTTGGTGAGCTCATTTGATTTGGTTGTATCTGCTGCCCCCCAGTGGTGGCAAGTTGTTACCTTCCTGTTTTGACCTTTGAAGTGTTTTGTAGTGGCTTGAAACTGATAGTCTAATGTCTATTTGTCTGTTTGACCTGCAGATGTTGCCGGCATGTTCAGTGCAGCATTTGCCAGTGCCGTATGCCGCATTTCCTTCTCTTCTCTCCAGTGATCCACCCTTCCTGCTTCATCCGCCACATCTATCACATCATCCGCCCCACCTCCCCACGCCTGGACAGTTCTTACCTTTCCAGACGCAACAGTCTCGATCTGTGAGTATACAATAAAATGCCCACACTTATTTTACTAGTTATTCCATTAACATATAACTATATGTTTATTAAAGGAGTCTCTTATACTCAACAAGGCTGCATTTAGTTAATCAGAAATATAGTAAAACCGTAATATTGGGAGATATTATTACAACTGAAACTTACTTCTATTTAAAATGTTAAATTTTTTTATTATTAAATTGTTATTATTATTATTAATGTTGAAAGCATTGTTCTGCTTAATATTTTTGTGGAAACAGATTTATTTCTTTTTTGGATAGATAGTTTAAAAGAAAATTATTTTGTAGCCTTTTAAATGTCTTTATTTTTTGATCATCATGCCAGTTATCCATTGCGGAGTAAAATTCTAATTTTTTAATGAAAATCTTACTAAAATCCAACTTTTTTGGGTATATGTTTGTTTATTGTGTATATAATGGCAAATTTAAAGTATAATTATATATTAGAATATTTACAATGCACAAATATTTTATAATACGTGTTAATATTTATATTAATACTTGCATTCATGTTTTTACTATAGTTCTGCTGTTAGAATTTAAAGTATTAGCATTAAATATGCATATTTGTCTTTTTTGACTAGCCGCTGCAGAGGATAGAGAATGAGGTTGAGTTGTTGGGGGAACACCTGTCGGTAGGTGGAGGGTTTAACTACCCTCATTCGGGGCATCCTAGTCCTCTGCCCCCTTCCACCCAACTGCAGTTCCTCTCCCATGAACCCCTGCCCCAGGAGCTCTTTGGAGTGGTGAGTGATCTTCATGCTTCATCACCTCTGCTCGCTGCGATCTAAACAAGCTGATGAAGGTTTTATGTGTTTTTCCTGTGTGTTCTCTCCAGCCGTATCCACACTTCTTGCCTCGGCGAATCACAGGCAGACGTTACCGCTCTCAGCAGGCTGTACCTCCACCTCCTTACCACCCAAGTCTGCTGCCCTACTTCCTGTGAGTTACACATGCAAACATACACCAGAGTGTTGTGTTGGAGAGCCAACGAGCTGTAGAATAATAATGTCACTGTTTCTACTTGGTGGGCCAGATCTGTTCTTCCAGTCCAGCCAACAGCAGTGGGTCCCACCATTAGCTTGGAGCTGGATGTAGATGATGGAGAGGTTGAGAATTATGAGGTGAGACACTTATAAATATTTCTATCAAAGACATATCACTTATACTTTTCAGGTATACTTTTGTTTTGGTATTCTGTTTTACATGTGCTTTTGTGTTTGATTAGGCTCTGTTAAACCTTGCTGAGCGTCTTGGAGAAGCGAAGCCTAGAGGTTTGACAAAAGCCGATATCGAACAGCTGCCTTCCTACAGATTCAACCCCAGCAACCATCAGTCAGAGCAGACTTTGTGAGTACAAACTTAAAAACAAACAAATTATTATTGAACTAATAATCAAGAGACTACATATTAGGGTTGGGCCGATAGACGACGCCGATGGCTGACAAACATCACGATGTTGGGCCATTAGGGTTAGGTTTTGGTTTTGTAAAGAAATTATGAAAAGTTGTTTTTCTTTTTTTTCCGATTGTGGATTCTTAATTAAAAAATAATTGAACGAATGATACATGGATTGTGCAAGTCATTTATGTTTGTCTGTGCGTCTGATCGCACGCTTGCATTGCTGTATATACATATTTATGGTTTTACGTGTAGGAACACTTTTTAAATTACTGCAATTAGGTAATAGGTATCGGCCCACACTTTTGAAAGTTACCGTGATCAAGGAGTGCTGAGGGAGTTTCAGCTCCTCTTGTGCTTTGCTCAGCTCACGTCTCCTCCATCAGATGTGGGAAAAAACAGTGTTGACTGCCCAGCAAACCCTGAAAGCCCGCTGGCCTGCTACTGCTTAAGTGAGTTGTTTATTGCAATGTTCAGATTGTGACCAAAACAACTTAACCAAGGCCATTTTAATTGTCTGATGCTGGCAACAATATTGGCCCCATTATCAGTAGTTATGCAGGAGAATTTTTTTTTCTTCTGTCTTCCATTCGTGTATACTCTCCCGCAATGCCTATTATAGGTTGTCGGCTGTATGGCTTTCTGGCATGAAGCTTGTTTGTAGGCATTTCGATTCTAGTGTCCACTCTTTGCTGACATAATATGCGGTCACTGACATGTAAGGCATCATGTTGCAGCTGGACCACATGTCAGTTGTCAGGGCCAAATATTCCACATCATCCAGCACTGCTGAAATATTTGTACTGATGTCGTTGTACAACTTTGGGACTGCGTTCTTCGAGAAGAATTTCCGACCTGGCCGCTCATACTGCTTGTCAAATGTTTGCAGCATGGCTTTAAATGCGCTCTTCTCTACCGTATTAAAAGAAATCATTTTTTTGCTAGGTAGCGAGTTACAGCATCAGAACACTTGTAGCTTGTACTTATTTGAACAATGCTTGAAACTTGGTATGACGAGCACTTCCTGTGTCTATTTGCCTCTTTAAGATGAATCGTTTGATGTATTCCCCAATTGTAAGTCGCTTTGGATAAAAGCGTCTGCTAAATGTGAATGTACACTGCTTCCATTTTTCACTATCACGCTTGTACTTTGAACTTTTGGCAATATATGGTTGGTTGGTCCATACTTGTTTTGCGAAGTTCAGTTGTGAGATGATGACGGGAGTCCAGTGGAAAAAGTGATTGACGGGGGGTATTTTGTGTGTTAACTTTATTTATGGGTTTGGTTATTGGTAAACAAAGAACTACCGGTCTTGCAATCGTGGGTTTGGATAAAATAATGACAATATTGTACAAATTACTACAATAAACATAAATAATTCATAATTCGACAAGCCCAACCCTAACTACAATATTCCATGACTATTTGTACTCATTAAAGGAGTAGTTTCACTCACATAAATTGTCATTAACGTTCTATCATGGCATTCGTTACCAACCGTATAGTTTGCAAATATTAGATCATATATGTGAGAAGGATGGTAATCAAACAGTTGATGGTACCCATTGAGTTCCATAGTATTTCTTTCCCTTCTATCGAAGTCAATGGGGACCATCAACATAGTTTGGGGTCTTCAAAAATCTCGTAATTGTGTGCAAGACACAAGGAGAAACTCGTCACCTGCTTTGGACGACATGAGGGTGAGTAAATGATGACAGAATCTTCATTTTTGGATGAACTATTGCTTTAAGGAAATTTGAAGGAAAAATGTCTGTTCAGGCTTTTTTTCTTTTTAATAAATTAACAAACTCTTGATGTTGAAAAAAGTATTATAGTAATATTTTTCCCCTCTTTCCCTGTAGGTGTGTGGTGTGCATGTGTGATTTTGAGTCCCGTCAGCTGTTGAGAGTACTGCCCTGTAATCATGAATTCCATGCCAAGTGTGTCGACAAATGGCTCAAGGTAAGCAATCTTGCAAATGTATTAATTTAATGTATTTTAATAATTCATAATAATAGTGGTAGTAATAATAGTATTTTTGTTATTATACCTTTGATAAATTATGTGAAGAATTTTCAGTAGTTCTCAACCTTTTAACTCAAAGGTCCCCCTTTTTAACACAATATTCACAGCCTCTCCGATATAGGCCACATTTCTCAGATGTGTTTTTTTTTACCACAATGCATGTATTTCAAGAATTTAATAGATAGATAGATAGGAGTTAGATTTAGTTTAATGTATTAATTGGGGAAGTCGTGGCCTAATGGTTAGAGAGTCGGACTCATAACCCAAAGGTTGCGGGTTCGAGTCTCGTACCGGCAGGGATTGTTCCCCCAACTGCTCCCCGGGCACCGCAGCAAAAATGGCTGCCCACTGCTCCGGGTGTGTGTTCACGGTGTGTGATGGGTAAATGGAGAGCACTAATTCTGAGTATGGGTTACCATACTTGGCCACATGTCACGTCACTTAAAATTTTAAACACTAATCTTAAAGCCCTCTTGGAGGTTGAGAACCACTGTCTTAAGTTGTAGCCATATTTTCCATTGCTCTGTGAATTTTCACAGACGAAATCCAGTTATTTCACTAGGAATCCATGCAATTGAGAATTTTGTGTCAGGGCTAAAGATTTTCTATGCATATTTTGCAATGACTTCCAGTTAATCGCACAAATTTACCACGTCGACCAACAGAAAGCTGCTTGGTTTTAAAATGACCAACCCCCCCCCGCTATTGTGATGGCACCTTTATGCAGATAGATTTGTCTAACCTACAGTTGTCTTCAGTTATGATCTATATATTCCTATTTGACAATCTATCCTCCTCTGCCTTCTAGGCTAACAGAACCTGTCCTATTTGCCGAGCAGATGCCTCTGAAGTCCAGCGGGATTCCGAGTGACGCTGCTCACCTGACGACACATATCACCCAGACACACACACAGAAACACACCACACACCCCTCGCACACACCAAACATTTCAGTCATTCTCCTACCCTGTTACATTCAATTAACTCCCACATGCATAATTACTCCTCGCACACAGATGACTGCTGCAAAAGATTCATAAAAACTTTATGCATCAAAATCATCGTTTGCTATTCATCTATGAATATCCAACTGAGACTCACACACAAACACATCCCTTTGGTTGTTTGATCACTAATTCTTTGAGTGGAAGTCCAAAGATTATGGTTTATATTATAATTCTGGTTATGTTCTGGTTCTGATATTGTTTTTTTTAAAAATATGAATATATATATATAGTTTAGTTCTCCCCTTTGGGAGCGGGTGTTGTATGGTTCAAGTCTTTTGTTTGTGTGTGTGTGAGTGAGTGTGTATGTGCACTAACATTCCCGGCTATGTGAGCACACTGTGGTGTGGTGGTCTTTACGAAGGTTAATGTTGTGAGCATGGGCTTTTATATTTTACCAACAAATATAGCTATATATAAATATGTATGTATGTATCAATATAGAGGGACAAATTACAAAATTCATACTTTTTTTTTTTTTTTTGCCAGAAAAAAGGAATTTATGAACTATCTTTTTCCAAAAATGGAACAAAAGATTCAAATTATATCTATACATAAACCGGGGCTTTTGGGTGGGTCTTGCTCAATTATGATTTAGCAGTCTTTATAGAATTGGAAAACTGAGAGGTGTGTGTGCTTTTGTGTGAAAGAGAGTGTGTATTAGAGAATCAGTTGTTTGTTATTTATCCCATATGTATGGTACAGAACACTGGCTTGTCGCTCTCACTTTTATTCTTGTCTGGGATTGGCTGAGGATGCGCACTGACATGACATGTGATTGGTTTGGAGGGGCAGTGGAATATTCTCCAAGTTCCTATTAGATGTATCCTGCTGCAAAAATTTTTTCTTCGGTTTTCTTTGCCGCCTGTCACGTTTGCCATCTACAAAACACAAATAACCTTTTAAAAAAACATTTAAAATATGTATTTCTAATCCATAGCCAGTCCTGCAGATTGATTATGTAATCAAATCACCACTTTTCTCATTTAGCACTTGGTGTCATAGTTTACCCAAAAATGAACATTTGTGGAAACTTTACTCACTCTTATGAATTTTCTTCTTCTGTTGAACACAACATATTTTGAAGAATGTTGGTAACTCAGCAGTTTACTTCCATGGTATTTTCCCCCCAAACTATGGAAGTCAGTGGCTACCAACAACTGTTATGTTACCAACATTCTTCAAAATATTTTCTATTGTTCCCAACAGAAGAAAGAAACTCTTGACGGGCTTGCCACAACTTGAGGGTAATTCTAAACTAAATTCTAGAGGGTAATTCTAATTCTAAAAATAATGGAATTTTCTTTTTTTTTGTGAACTATCCCTTTAAGACTTGCATTTCTTAAAATAGTGATTCTTCATCTTTTTAAACCCAAGCTAAAGTTAAATTTTTGCGAATTAGTCATATGTCAGTTAACCTTGTATCAGTGTTACCCACAATACCCCTGAAACCCAAAATTAGCGGTCACTTTTAATTTAGGTCATTATTTGATTTCATATGCCTTAAACTTTAGTAATCAAGGACTCACTCATGGATATGTGTATGTACAATTCCTGTTCAAAGAGAACCGATTATATCGTAGCATTTCTGTTTCTTTAAGAAGGGAAACGCACAGATTCTGCAGGACAAAATGAAGGGCAACACACACAGAAAGTACCTTCCCTTTATCCCTGCAAGGCTCTTGGTCTTAGTAAATGGTTTACGTCTCTTGTCCTTTCATTTGCTCTCTCGCTGCCCTCTCTATTCAGTTTTTTTTTAAACAGCCTTCCAGTTCGCTCACTCATACAGCCTCCATAAGGCTGTTATAGCCATTCATAGCCGTGTGCGTTACTTTATAATGAATGCCTGAGATGCGTTATGACCTGGAGGGGTGTTTGTGTGCATCGTTGTTTTCTGTCATGCATTGTTATCGTTATGAATGGATATAACTGCCTTTGTGTCGCATTATGTAGGCTCTATGACTGGTGTAGAAAGTGTCATATGAATTGTGATGTAGTCTCCGAGCCTGCAGTGTCTTAATGAGAGATGCCTTTAAACCATTCTCCAGTGTTGTCCGCTTTAGTGTCATAAGTCGAATTCATGACCAGAAAATTATGAATTCTTTATTCTTTGCAAACAACAAATGTGCATTACCTTGCTTACTTAAATTTGTCATTCTGTGTTATAGAAGTTTTATTTTTCCCTGCTTGGTACAATAGCAGTTACCTCAGTTTTACTATTTGTTTTTTCCCCTTATTCTTTTGCAGCACCATTAAGAGAGCTTATGAATTCTCTTGCATTTGTTTATTGGTTGTTTTAATTCTTACCATTAAAAATCCAATTGTATAATTTAACATGTTGTAGTTTCATATGTATAATATCTGTAACCAAAATCATTTGAAGGCTTGATATAAAGATTTTTAACAAACATTTGTACTTTTTTTTTATTTTTTTTTTTTTGAGAGATATTACTAGTAATGCTTTAAGTAGTGCAAATGATTTTTTTTCTTTGTCTCTGACCTCTATTCCCAGTCTTTTGGATTTCATAGGGTGGCTCAGTAATAAATGTATAATGTTCTCTTCCTTGACCTTTTCTGTTCTTTTCTTTTTTCCATTCATTCTTATCCCATCTCTTTATCTCGGTTTGTTTTCATTCTCATGTTTCAAGTTTTAATGCTTGGTTAGGTGTATTTCAGCCCCTTCAAAAATGAAAAAAAAGCAATTTACACTGGGGGAAAAATGGCATCGAAACTATTTTTACTTGGACATTTTTTGAATGATAAAAAACAGCATGGAATTCTGAGAATGAAATTGTATTTTCTTGTAAAACATACCCCAATAATCTATATTTACAATATCAAAAAAAAAAATCTGTATGACGTTATACTACAGGACACAAACATTTATAGCTGAATGTCTAAACTAAAAGTTAATGCAGGTTTTCAACTTAAAGACTTTGAATATTGTCCACTTTCACTGTATGAAAGAGCATCTCAGACATTCTGGTTAACACCTCTGTTATGTTCAACAGTAGTAGTAAGTCAATACTGTAGGTATGGAATGAAATGCAGGTGAGATAGGCCAGAAATTACCTTTTTGGGGTGAATTATCCCTTTAACTTGTCATTGGGTCAGAAATGCATCCATAACATTTGAAAATGTCTCACTCATCAGCAGATTAATAATTCATCACTGGTTGCCACTGGTATCAAGTTTGCCTGGATATAGTCAAATGTTTAGCTCATAGTCAATGAGCTAAAAAGCTGCTTCATACAGACTTTTAATGCTGTATAAATTTGTTTATGCCAAAGTAATTTCACTTACACCAATTTATGCTTAAATCAGGATGCCCATTTTCCATAAGTTGATATGAGTCTTTAGGGTCTTAATGAAAAATCTAAAACATACTTTGATTAAAATTTCTCAAAGGGAGTGTAAAAAACACCCTTTTTACCCTGTCAAAAACAACTCTTTCCAGATCAAGCCGTTTGCGTAGCATTTTCCTTTAAATGTTAATGAACTCTGCTGACCCCACCCCTCTCATCTGAGCTGCTCTCAGAGAGACTGTTTACTTTAGCCGCATTCATCCTGAAACTTGCTAAATAAGCACATTATTAGGAAAGGCGATTTGCAAAGATTCATTACAAAACATTATACTCACTTCTTCTGTAGATGAGGCTGGATCACGAATGATTCGCGCGAACATAGACTCATTTATGTAGATCGGGGGAGCATTCCCTTCAAAAGCAAATGTAATCTACTGCGAGTTCAGCGGCTCAGATGTCTGGATTAAATGACGACTGCTATGTTCATTGTTACATCCAACAACAGAACACCTCAGTCGCTTGTTAGGAGTCATTCTTGTCTACATCTGCTCCAGCGGTGAAACAATGGCGGACTGATGATAGCACACTCAGAGCGGGTCTGAGGTAAGACACCAGTCCAGTCTGTGCTGAAACGCTACTGTCAATCAAACTATCGTGGGAGGGGCCTGTTTTTGTGACGTCACACAGACAGGCATCTGAGATCGGCTCGATTTGAGAAAGGGGTAAAGATTTTAATAAGATTTTTAAAAAAAAACACCGGGTGGATTTTTAGGGTGGTTGTGTACACACACTGCAACACACATTTCAGTTCAAACAACTTGTAAAAGCGCATGTAGCATCCTATGACCCCTTTAAGTCCAGTTAGATACAGATCTATGGAATAATTACAGGCAGCAGATAAATACAAAATAAAAAGAGTTGGCATAAGTCCTGATACATCAAAACAATATAGTTGTTCATAGTAGCCTACCACGTTTTTGTAAAGTGTCCAGAGCTTGTTTCTGGATGCTAGATGTAGTTGTTTTCGTTCTTTCCTCTAGCTTATCTTTAATATCACACCCATGTAAGCTCTGTCTGGAGTCATACCATGGTGCTAAACAGGGAAGAAAGGAGCATTAGTTTACTGTCAATTTCAGTATTAGGTTGCCACCGTCCCGTAAAATCGCAATCGTCCCCGTATTAGGTAAAAGCGATTTGTCCCGTATTTTACAAAGGCCAACACATAGTTGAATCAACAAATAGGTATTGTGCACTGTTTATAATACTAATCGCAATTATAATGAAATCAATTTCATAAGAAGTATTAGAGAGGTTCATTTTCACGCGAGCGCAGCATGCTCATATAGAGCTCACATCTGCCCTTTACACGCCCACAAGTTGTTACAAACCTGTAATAATTTCTTTCTTCTGTTAAACATAAAAGAAGATACTTTGAAGAATGTGGGTAACCAAACAGTTTCTGGTCCCCAATGACTCTGATAACGTACTTAGTATTTTTTCTCTACTATGGAAGTTATGGACCTGCAGCTGTTTAGTTACCCTCATTCTTCAAAGTATCATCTTTTGTGTTCAACAGAAAAAAAAGAACTTTATGCAGGTTTAGAACAACCTGGGTAAATTATGACAGAAGTTTCATTTTTGGGTGAACCATACCTTTAAAGTGACAGACACATCCATGCTTCTAAAGGTATAGGCCTATTGTTTTATTAAAATTTGGATAGTCAGTTAATATATTTCATACATTATCAGAGTTTAGTAGACATAATTATTATATTTTTAGGCATTATTAGCCAGATTAATAAATAGATTATAGGCCTATTTTATGTTATACCCTATTTATTAATTTATCATTTATATTAATCATAAATATATACATAATAAATAATCATATGTCATTTGTGCATTTTAAAGAGTTAAAAAAAAATACATTATTTAGACAAAAATGGGACAAATAATTACATAATACTGTAGTCCTAATTTAAGCAAATGAATAAAAAATAATACAAATTCATCCCATCCTGGTAACAGCTGCAGAACTGTCAAAAAAGACCAATAATTAATAATTATAAATAATCTAATTTAAAATAACAATATTAATGTGTTCTGTTGCAAGTTTACATAGCCTACTTGAGCATGTTTTCTGGTTTACTGTTGAGCTATGATTTTTTTTTTTATGTCATGAGTAGGTGTCCCTTATTTTGCCTCGCTGAAGGTGGCAACCCTACTCAGTATAGGCACGGCAAGGCAAGTTTATTTGTATAGCACAATTCATACACAATGGTAATTCAAAGTGATTTACATAAAAGGAAATAAAATAATCATAAAAAAATAATCACAACAATAAAACAAGGAATTAAAAAATGTATTTAAAATGAATTTAAAACAGTTAAAAATAGAAAATGTTTCTACATAAAATACAGTGCAGTCATTTTGGACATGCACATTCAATAAATGCACAGCTAAACAGATGAGTTTTGAGTCTGCATTTAAACTGACTAATGTTTTAGCACATCTGATCTCTTCTGGAAGCGGATTCCAACTGTGGGCGGCAAAATAGCTAAGAGCAGATTCCCCTTGTTTTGTGTGAACTTTTGGTATTTCTAACTGACTTGATCCTATTGATCTGAGTGGTCTGTTAGGTTTATGTTCAGTGAGCATATCTGCTATATATTTATGTCCTAGGCCATTGAGTGATTTATAAAACGAGTAAAAGTACTTTAAAATCAATCCTAAATATAACTGGAAGCCAGTGTAAGGACCTGAGGACTGGTGTAATATGCTCAGATTTTCTGGTTCTAGTCAGTGTAGCGAATCAGCTCATGGGGAAATATGAATAATTAACCATAACTAGTTATAATAAACTATTCATATATTGATCCACTGTAGATATTTAGCTGACCTCTCAGGGTCACCTGTCTTGTCAATTCTAAGAACGTTATTTTTCCTGGTTAAGGGAAATAACTTTCTTGCTGTACAATTCTACAAAAGCTTGTAATGTAAATCTGCATGATTATTGACGTACTTTTCCGGTTTCCGATCTAACAATGAACACGTCAAGTGTGATACCAGTAAGGTTTTATTAACTACATAAACACTTAAACTAGTCTAACATACTACATAAACACATTAAGCCGGTCTAACATACACATACACACACACACACACATACAGTTGTATAGGAAAGGGTTAAAGTTTAACTCAGCATAGAAAGAGGCATAAGGAATGAATTTTATGGAACTATTTGCATATTCAGCAGATCTACACCGGAGGGAAACGTCAGATTCTTAGTGCAAACACACCTTTGTAAAAAGGTGCAAAATATACCTAATGTATCAATTAATAAGAATAAGTTTGATACTTAGCGAGTCTCGGAGGTCTCGGGCGGTCTGAAGAAGAGATTCTTGATGCAATCTTAAGGCCCCAAGATCTTTGCTGAATTCGGGTCGATGAGAAGAACCAGTTTGAGTCTGTGTTACTTGATGAATGGAAAGGACTAGGCTGAAGAAAGGCCTGGCACAAATGCTTTTTGGTATCCTGAAGCGTTTTCTCACATCTTCATCTTTGCTTCTGACCGGACCACCGACTGGGGCGGGTCACATGGGGTGTGGCCTTTTAAAACCTGCAGAGATTCACGCCTCTCAAGATTGGCTTGTCCAATGAGAAAGGCTGAAATTTCAAGCGGGAGGTTGGAAATACTGGGGTTTTTTATGACTCTTTGTCTGTAAGCATGTTATTTTGCATATGTAATTCGCTGGAGTTTTGAGGCACGAATTAGTACAGATTATTATAACATCAATATGTTGCATAGGTATCATCATATAATATACACACTTGTTTCCATCATAAGAAGGCGAATTCATAGATACTAGACATGGTAGAGTTACTTTTATGAATGAGTGGTTTATCGTAAGCATGAATAAATATAGTCTATAATACAACAGATTAATATAAAACAGCAATAATATACACAATGGCATGAAGAAAATGGGTGTTCATTCAAAGCAGGTTTTCCTATGAATTAATTAGTAGAAAACTCAATTTCTACTGTGCGTTTGTCCTGTGGACACAGAGTGGGTTATCCTTCTCTCATTCCTGGGGGTCATAAAACCAGTGATATCAGCATTGGTTGCCATGGGACCAGAGGCCTGTTCTGCCTTTCTGAGGTGTTAGTTGCATTTCGGGGGAAGGGTTCATAGACCCTCGTAATTGGCCTTTTGGTTAGGTGAGGGGGCGTTAGATATTGTTTGTTAAATATAACAAAAAGTTGTGTGTCTGATTGGTCAAAATGCTACATAATTCTGCAGCGCATCTGGGATGAGCTGGCAGCTAGTCTACCTGGTCTTCTGGGAAGCGCCGTGAGAGGAAACCATTACATCGTCCACCCTGCTGGTGATAAGCATAACAAGTTTCTCCAAGTCTGCTGGATGAAACAAAACCTCTAATTCTTGCGATGTTTTTTGAGATGATAGTATGCTGATTTAGTTATTGTTTTGACATGACTACTGAAACTAAGGTTTGTCTCCAGAATCACACCAAGATTCTTGCCTTGATTTTTAGTTGTTTGACCCCTAGAGTCAACGTATGCATTCACCTTGAGAACTTCATCTTTTGTTTCCAAATGCAATGACTTCGGTTTTTTCTTTGTTTTTTTTTGCCTTTGTTTAAAACTGAAGAACGTTCATCCTCCGCACACTCCCACTGTTTAATTAATACTTAATTTCATCAAGGCATTGGCAGAGGGAGTCAATGGGGCTGTAGTCATTTGGAGATATGGCTAGGTAAATCTGGGTATCATCTGCATAGTTGTGATAGGCAATTTGGTTCTTTCTCATTATTTGACTTAAGTGGGAGCATATACAGGCTAAACAAGAGCGGTGCAAGAATTGAGCCTTGTGGGACTCCGCATGTCATGGATGTCCACTTAGACTTATGCTCTCCTATACTCACATAATAAACTCTCCCTTCTAAGTATGACCTGAACAATTTAATTACCATGCCAGAAAGCCCGACCAAATTTTCCAGTCTCTCTAGTAGTATGTTATTATAGTATATCAAGCACAATATTTTTCACTAATAGTTGTTATTTCGGATGTGACTGTCTTCAGAGGTTAGAAAGTGTGGTCTCAGTCCATGTAAAGTAAAAATGCTGACTAAGAAAGAACTGATTGGCCACGTGTCTCTTATTCTGGATAGGCCACAGTTACATTCACAACAGCCACACATCCGCACAGAATTCTGTGCTCACACCTTGAGGTCACACGTTACCAAAGGTTGCTACATAACTACTCTGACTCCAGGAAAAATTTCACTGGACTTAGTTATGCTTTGCAATTTTGGCATGTCTGAGGCACATAATAGCGGTTTGTAACTGCCAAAAAAAAAAAAAAAAAAACAAAACTTCACCAATCAGCCTACCATCAACGAAGCAAATGACATTATTTAGATGAATGGAAATTACAGAGTATAGCTTTCTCGTGGTATTAAACGCCTCCTTGATAGAGAAACGATTGCTTATCAAAAAATATATATTTAAAATATAATCTGTGACTAGATTTATTGTTTGTCCCTGTGTTTGTTTGTATAAAAATATTGAATTAAATTCGTTTTCAAAAAGGAGTAACATTAGCATAGGACCCAGGATGGCAAAACAATATTCATAATTACGTACATGATAATAAAAGTTACTGACTACAACAGCTTCTTTGTCTGTTGCAGTCAATAAATGGATAATATTGATACGGAGAAAAATAATAATAATAGATTCCCATGAGGGGAAAAAAACACTTCTTGCAGAGGGCGCACGGCGACTGAAAAAAATGACACATGGGAGTGCACGTTTGGTATGCCTGTTTTAATTGACACGCTCCATTCATGGAGAAGCATAATCTGAATCAGATATGTTATTGAATAAGGGAATCAGGTATGTTATTGAATAAGGGAGACATACAGAGCTGTGGGTCCCCAGGACAGAACTGAAAACCACTGGTCGACAATAGACTATCTAAAGAAGAAACATTTATTTTATTTAAATGTACTGTTGTAAGTCTTATAGCATCCAGCTAGCTTATTACCTTAATTTACATTAACATTCATTTACATTTAAAAGACATTACATTTGCTGTTATAAAGAAAAGAAAAAACAACAACAACAAACTCTTGGGCAACATTAGCTAAAAGTGTTATTTTTAAATAATTAAAATACTACAAGTTTTTTTATTATTATTGTAAATTATTAGAATTTTCTGTTTTCATTTTATTTGAGCAGATTTAGTAATAAATTTTGTTGCATTTTTGTTGTTTTGATTCGTTTTTTATGTTAGTAACATTTCAATTTTTTTATTTCAGTTTTAGTTATACATTATTTTTTATATATTTGATTTCAGGTAATATTTATTTTATTCCAACTAACAAATAGACCAGTGTTAGCTCTGAAATGGACTTTTCCTCACTGCTTTGTGCTGCAGCTGATTAGCCTTACAAGCTCAATATCAATATGGTTAGTGTTGGGGTGGATTTATGTTTAGGACATTGTCAACTTGTGGGCACTTCTTCCACCAATGCCCACTTTTCTTCTGCTTAAAACTTTTCAACCCTTTTGTCTATAGCCTTATTATTTCTTCTGCTTTTCTCCAGCACCACCAACTTGGGCCAATGTAAAAATGTAAAAAAAAAAAAAAAGAAGAGGAAGACATCTATGACCTTTGAATTCTTGGCCTAAAATGTAATTGAGGAATATATGTTTATTTGTCTACACAGGCTGCAGCTGATGTGCTGTAATGATATTCATCATTCTGAACAAAACCTTAACGTGAAGTATTTATATGTCTTCAATTCTGTCTAAACAATTCACAGGCTCATAATTTCATAATTAGAAATACAATACATCTTTTGGGTTTGAAAATATTCTTTCTTATATTTATTTGCATACTAAATTCAAGGTCTTTTAAAAGCCACTTCTAAAGGTGGTGTCAATTTACGTTGTAGCGAATTTTTCGCAGGGAAATTCAGTAATTTTAATAGGAATCAGCGATTTTGAAAGTCACTTTGTGTGAGCTGTGCTTCATATATCGCTACACTAGACAATGTACCTTGTTTTGCCTGCAAAACTTCACTAATGTGATTGTACCTGCAAAAATGGCACACTATACAAAGGTCAGAAATGAACAAGGGCTTAGGGCAAAAATACCACAGACATTTAAAATGTGTGTGAGTCTGTGTGTGGGTGTGTGGGTGTGGGGTGCGAGGGGTGGGGGGGGGGGACACCAAATATAAAGCACTACATCTGTTGATTGTGTAAATGGTTACCTAATATTAAACTTATAGGCCAAGCCCTATATCTAGATAAGCTAATATATTAAATGTATTATAGCAGCGTGTTCATTGTCTTTCAATACATCATAAATTATTTACGGCTACTATAATATGTGATGATTTGATTTTATAGGTAACAGTAATTGAGTAGCTATTTATTTCGATTAATTGATTCAAGGGTCAAGTATTTGACAGTTTAATTATATAAGGTGTGCTTTTATGGTTAGAGTCCTCATTAAGGTAAAAATGACTCTGAAAATCAATTCCAGGGGACAAATATAGCCTCTTATAAATGTTCTGACAATGTATTGAGCACAGGAGCAGTCTTTTCTGTTTATCCATTTCACTTGCATATTTCTAGAAATCTCTGTCTGGCTCTATCCATGGGGTTACCTAACATTTGTGCAGCCATTCACATACTGCTAGTATTTTCTTTAGAAAATGCAAATCTATTTTACTTTATATTAATAACTTTATTGTACTAAATTGATAAAGGATGAAAGACAATACGTATAATATAATATAGAGAGCGAGGGAGAGAAAGAGAGATGTCTGGCCGTAACTGGAGCGGTAACGGAACTGCTCGATTGTTCTCGTTAAATTCCTTTCCCCCGCGTTCTCGCGCATGCCAGCTCCAGTTCTTCAGGAGAAGACACAGTCAGGGAGGCTGGCGGATGCGCTCGCCTTGCTGCCCCTTACGCATTGGCTGAACGGAGACCTCTGGTGTTTTTTAGCTTATATTTTTAGCAGCGGAGGTCGGACTCGTATTGCATCGCGTGTGGTAGAAAGTGCAGTAGTTGATCTGCAGTGCTGCTGAGCGCTGGAGAACCGCAGTGTGCTGCGCTGTGAACGCTCAAGCTCAGCATACTGAACGAGTCCGCTATTACGGCGAATGATCTGAAGTAAACACGCAGGTCTGTCTGTTCGCGGAGCGCTGGATATCTCATCTAGGCTGTCTTGCTAAGACCTTTTTTTGAGGGGGGGGGGGAAATGGCCAGTCCTGGAGACGATTCGGCTTCAAATGCCCATCTGGATCAAGCTGAATCGGCTGACGCTACCCCAGAACCAGCGTTTCAAGAGGCTCAAAAATGGATCGAGGTGAGTTAGCCGTATACATGCTCACAGAGGTGGAAGTAAACATTCCTTTTCTTTTTTTTTTGCATCATTTTAATCTTTGTTTCGACACTCATATAAATAAAGAGGTTGCATTACGCTCTGAACAGCTTATAAATATTGCACAGTCACCTGTTGTGAGTGCGTAGCGTGTTTGGTTACAACAGCGGGCAGTGGAGCCCAGCAGCGCGGGGATCATGTGCGCGGGATTCGGGGGCTGTAATCGGACTAGCGCGGCTTTGATGGCTCACCGATTTTTTTTCTCTCTCACATGACAGCCATCAGCCTATTTAAATTAGCTGCAGGATTTTACATGTAGGTCGCCTATCGAGTGGACGCTTTTGCAAACAAAACATTATTAATTTTGAAGACGTGCAAGAGAAACAGAAGGATGCACAAATAGTCTGCGAGCGGACACGCCCCCTTTTGCTAAGAGATTCCAGTTGTTGTGGAAGCCAAGAGACACGCCCCCTTGTCCTTTACAGACCACGCCCCTCATCACTCATTCTTTTTTTTACAGTCGTTTGTGGCCTATACAGTATTTATTTGGCCTTCGTTCTATTTGACCTGATTCACTGTAAAGTATAACATGTGAATGTAGGACTAGTCCATCCCCAGAGATGTTAAAGGTTTTAGGTCTTGGTATTAATAGTATGACCTATTTTATGGGTGGTGTGGATTGGATAGGGAGAATCCAAACGTCACTGATCTAGATTTGAGGGGTTTCAGTATTTTAGATGCCATGGACCCCAGATGTGATCATTCGTGTGCGAGGGACCCCCACTGTAAAGTCATCTATAGCATTTCTTGTATAAAGAACCAGTTTATGAAAAAAAACAAAAACATTATTTATAAATATGTCTAAAATATAGTTTAGGACATATTTAGTTTCTATTAAGTTATATTATACAGTTTTTTTCTGCTCATTATAGAACCGTGCTGTTTGATGTATTATTTACTCATTTCAATCTCATTTCTATTAGGTTATTTTAATTGTAATTGTTATACATTTTTATACCGTCTAGCACTTCCTTGTGGTCCTAAGTTTAAAAACCCAGACATTAGCCATCGGTAATGGCTTTTTCTTTTCTTTTTTTTGCAGAAAAAAATGGGACCATCAGTATTTCCTTATGATGGTATCGTTTATTCAAACTTTTACATAGCGACCCACATATAGACACTATTATTATATTGTTAATTAGTTAGGAATTGATGTGGTTTTTAGTGATTTCATAAATCCCACCTAAAGTATAGACCAGGTTGCCATGCCATAATCCATTCACACTTTTTCTGCATTACTATTTGTCCATTCTGTCTGTCTTTCTGCCCATGTGTTTCTCTGGTATGCCAGTAACACAGGCAGGAGCTCATGCATTTTAGGACGGTCTGTATAAATAGGCGGGCTGAAATAGCCTAGCACCCTGCTGCTCGCAAATAGTTTTAACTAAATTGGCACAGAGAGAGAGACATGCTTCTTCTGTCTCCTGCTAAAAATGCTTTTTCCTTAGTGAGTCATTGAAAGAGCTAGAACATTACAGACCAAAGCATATGGCAGACTGAAGCATGAACAGCAGACTACAAAGATACATGAAGCTCTCTTAAGACACATATAGATTGAGCTTCCCTGTAGTGGTCAGCTTAGATAGGGTCAATGTCAATATTTAGAAAGCAAGGTGATGGACAATATAATATTGAGATATTACATAGTACAAGGATGAAACAAGAAACACAATTGTAGAAAATAACACGACCCAATATTTCACAAAAAATATTTCATGAAATTTACAAAACAATGATCAGTGACACAAATAAGAATGTCAAAGATAAAGAAAAGAAAATTTAAGGTAAAGAAAATGTAAGTTTAAAATGCAAGCAAATGTAATCTTTGCATATGGTTTATGGCTTTGCTAAACTTTTATACACTTTCCAACAAAATGTTTGAATTGAATGACTCAAATGCCATGCAGTTAACCAGAAAGTAAAAAGTTATAAAAGTAAATTGAATTGTTTTTTCATTATTATATTAGTGGCTTTGTGACAGTATCTGTCGATCTGTCCTGTCGTCTGGTGGTCGTCTGTCTTCTGTCGCAAATAATAAATAACGAATATTCATATATATAAGAAAGGTGAAACGAATTATTTACTCTATATAATGATATATTATATATTTTTCAGTTTAAAGGATTATTATTATCATAGATGAATTAATGGTTTTTTTTCTTTTTTTGGGGGTGGGGGGGGTTGTATCAGATGACATTTTACAACCTCTACTTATCTATTATTATTATTTACCCGGAAAGCAACATGAGGGTGTCAGTGTGTTCCTCTATATAATATCATTTCTGTTACTTTGATTTGGTGTCTACATGTATTTCTTCGTAATTTATAACTTTGTAAAAAAAAATTAAATCAATTGGTCTGTCACTTCATATCTGTATATTAGGATTGTTTTTAGACAGAGTATCATATGTCCAGTCTTTGTTTTAATAGTACCTCTCATAGGGATCATAGGTGTGTGCTGGATGGGCCATGTGACATTGTACGGAAACTGTATGAGGAAACACTCCCAGTGCACCTGTTAGTGGTTAGAGACGGACAGCAGCAACCACATCGCATTACAGAAAGTCCTTCTCTGCCTTGGCCTATCATATTTCAAGAGCCCTTGAGTTCCTCTCCCATTGACTATCGGGTTTCAGAGCACTTCTCTCTTTCTCTGCCTGTTTCTTTCCATCCTACTATTTGACCACCACTGTCATAGAGTCACCAAGGAGACCATATAGAACACGTCCCGCTGATTGCACATCAGCTTGTGCTCCACTTTGAGTGCGTTTAGAGCATCTATCTGGCAAATCAAGAGTATGAGGTCAAGTGTGTGTGTGTGTGTGAGTGTAAGAGCTGGTACATTTGAGTACAGATGGCTCTGTCATATGACCTCATAAAGCCAGCTGTCACAGCTGTGCAGTCACATACGTATGGATTAAATGATACAGCTTACACAGTGACAGAGATTTGGGAGGCAGACACAGGCTGTCTACCAAATTCACATTCATTTAATACAGTCATTTAAGAACACAGGGACTCAAATCACAGACTAAATATGTGCTCTCCATTATGCCATTGGCTATGGTTTGCTTTCAAGTATTCAGGGTGACCACCAGGACACACATTAAGCCAAATGACCTTCAGTCCAACTGTTTCTGTGACTAAGATCCACTCCAGTTTACTGTCAAAGCACTATTAGCAATAGTCTCTTTTCATAAATGAACTGTTCTGCCTAAAGAAGATGACATTACGTTTATGACATTTCTTTTATAGTTACAGGGCTCCAGACAAAAAATATGAGGGTGCCTTGGGCTCCTACAGTAAACAAGTGATTTTTTTGGTGGACAAAGCTTAGAATTTATCGATAGAAGTGGTTGCTTTGAAGTGCTTTAGTTTTTTGAATGCATAGCTTCTGCTTTGTGCTGTGATGAAGAGAAATTTTAATGTATACATTACTTTTCAAAAGTTTTGGGTCAGTATTTAAAAAAAATTAAAGTATTTATATGCAGAAGAGGACAGTCAGATTTATGGTTCAAATAAATTGTTCTATTTTTTTCTATTCATCAAAGATGTCAGACTGCACACAAATATTAAGCATCTGTTTTCAACACTGATAATAACAAGAAATGTTTCTTGAGAAATGAATCGGCATATTAGAAGGATTTCTGAAGGATCATGTGGCACTGAAGACTGGAGTATGGCTGCTTAAAATTGACAATGTCTAAAACACGGTCTTTGTGTTATTTAATTAGTTAAGCAAGTTCACAGTATTTCAGTTTTTGCTGTATTTTTCGTAAAATAAATGCAGCCTTGGTGAGCAGAAGATACTTCTTTTAAATACACTAAAAAAATCTTACTGACCCCAAACTTTTAAACGGTAGTGTAGACTACAAAAATTAAACCCAAATCTTATTTCATAGTAATGGTTTCCAGTTCATTTAGAATCAGAATAACTGAAAAGTGATTTGTGGTTCAGTGAGGGAGTCAGTTGTAAATTCAGTAATTGTTTTAAACAATTCGCTGACTGAGTGAGTCAGATTTAAACCACAAAACGAGTTTTGTAAAAAATTTTGACTTTAATCTAAGTAAATCTGAACTGATTGAGTAATTTGTTTGTGAATCAGACATCACAGCTTGTGCTGTGTTTATTATTGTGTTCAGTGTGCACATGATATCTGACAAAATGATGATATATTTTAAATTATTGTTACACATTTTTCATTTTTGACACATTTACAACCATTTTAGCCACAAATCAGGTATTTTGTGAGCATGTTGTGAACTTGTAAAAAGTGTTACCTCAAAGGATTGTTTCTAGTTTTGTCTCTGATTAGCTTTTGATGAAGACACATTAATCCAGCGCTCTCATCTTATACAACACAATTGTTCATGTTGTGCAAATGAGTCTTGTAGCTTATGTAAAGAAATGCAATTCTTTCCAGCCTCAATATCTCTCCAGCTTCACCACCCACCCTTGAGAGCACACACAATCCTGATGTATTTTACAATCATTTAAATGCAGTGTTATATAACACTGCTTTTACTCATCTTGGAATAGGTTTTCCTGGTCAAGGAATAATCTCCAAGAGTCCATGGAACGTTTAGCATAACTCCCATAATTCAATGCTGAACTTTATAAGGAGAGAAGGAGAGATATACAGTAGAAATAGTATGAATAGTATGCTATTCCAAATTCAGGTAACAGACAGTGTGTGTGGCTGTCTGTTTTGTGTGTGTGTGTGGTAGTTTTTGACCTCTGATCTCAGAAATGCCAAATGCAAATGCATTTTTTCTGTCAGGGTGGCTAATTTTGTCAGCGGTCGTATTGGTCGAGATCTTTGTTTATGCGCTGAAATTTTCAGTTGTGTATGGGAAACACTAAATGCCAAATAAAACAAAACTGGGCTTCCCAACAAAACCATGCAGCACAAATCTAATATATGCATAGACTATGTACAATGTGGCACTAGCCATTGAAATATATGTCTTTGTTTACCAAATTGAACAGCGCTGCGTGAATCAAACAATCCATTTGAATCTGACACAGAATTCTCTGTTTTAGACCTCAATGTGAACCCCAAATTTTGCTTTAACAATGTTAAACATTGTAAACAAGGACAACAAGAGATAGCGGTGCCATGCACAGACATAAAGGCTTTTCAATCCACGTATTTACTTTAGTAACACAAACTGTATTTGTGACTTTGTTTGCCTTTCTTCAATAAATAAGAGCTAATCAGTCCCACTTTCAGAATATTTTTGCTGACGTTCTTAAAGGTTCCAGTGTTCCTTTCAGTTAACAGTTCATAAAAAATATTTTTTCTTAGTGTGAAGACTTTTTAAAAAATAATAAAGAACTTTTTTCCATTATAAAGAACCTTTTGTGCAATGGAAAGATTCCTTGTATGTTAAAGGTTCTTCATGGAACTATCAATGCCAATAAAGAGCCTTTAGATTGTAGCTGTAAAACAGATGTTATGTTTGTTAATATCAGCAAATTTATGTCCGCATTCAAATTTAAATCCATGTTTTATTGTCAAAATAAATAGTAATATGCATTATTATTGCACTTATAACTCCTTGTAGAATAATAATATCACTTATTGTTGTTTTTTCTTCTAATTTTTCATTTTAAAGCACTCCCCATCCTCGCAGATCTGCATGTACATTTAGACTCCACAACAAAACTGCAATAAGGTAGATAAACAGAGAAATTAATCAAAACAGTTCAGTCTTCCAGGACGGAATGAGTCTATATTTATGAAGGCAGTGTGTGTGTATATTAATGTGCATGCATTTTCAAGCACTTCAGCAAGTCTTGAGGTGCCGTTATCTCATAGTGTCTAAGCAACCAATTAGCACAGTGATTATTAACATGTGAATGAACTCGCAAACAGTGAGAGATTTGCTGACAGAAAAACAGGCGTGTGCACACACACACTTCTGACATCTGAGGGGAATATTTTCTGAGAATAAGGTAGAGCAGTAGAAAATATCTTACACTGAAAATATTCCCGATGGGTGCTATAAATCAGCAGCTATTAAACTTTCTTGGCCAGCAACCCAAATAAGACATTTTGTCTTTTCTAAAGCCATGCAATATGCTATCAGATCATTTCTTTATTCTGTTTCAATAAATAAATTGTAATATACACACTGATTCAGGAATCCCTGTTGTTCTTTCATACATTTAAAAAACATTAGAACATGAACACTAATGATAGTAGATATAAAAAGGGTTGAAACTGATAATGCATCCAGCTTGTACGAGAATGAAATATGATGGTTTGAGCTGTGTTTCCTATTACTGTTACAAAATTGTACTTTGCTAACCATAATTTCTGCCAAAAATACCATAGTTGTTACAGTTATTGCTCCTGCAATAAAACCGTGGTAACTTGGTATTCACCACAACTGCCATCAAAAATATTCTGGAAGGGTTTTACAGACTTAGAATGAATATAATGTTTTTTTCTGTAGACGTGGAAACAATTGGAGTAAGTGTGGTATTTTGGTAGAAACTATGGTTACCGTGTGGTTGCTTGATAAAAACATTTCTTCTGACTAAACGGTCCCAACACATACTTTTGGGAATAATTATTCCTACAGAACATCATAAATTCAGGGATGAATGTGAAACAACATTTTGCTTATTAACATAGCATTGTGCTTTCCTGTGTGTGCTCGGTGCCTCTGCCCCTGTCCCACACACACATGTCATTTGGGATTGGTATTGTAAAATGATCCAGCACACAAACCTTTGTTTTTTGTTTTTTTTCTTTTTTTGTCCATCTAAATTTAGGGCCCCTACAGCTGTTCATTTCTTTTTAATGTGAGTGTGTGTGTGTGTGTGTGCGTACGTACACATTGGTGGCAAATGCAATGAGAGCTGACACCGACACCTTGTCTAACTTACACACTTCCACACTCTCAGAAAAAAAGGTACAAAAGCTGTCACTGGGGTGTACCTTTTCAAAAGGTACCTTATTTTACGGTTAGGTACATAATATGTACTGTAATGGTACCAATATGGACTCTTTAGGTACAAAGGTGTGCCTTTTGAAAAGGTACCGCCCCAGTGACATCTTTTGTACCTTTTTTTCTAATAGTGCAGTTCCGGTTATGTAGTCTCTCTTAGGACAGTGATCTTACACTTTGCATTTAGGAAAAACTTAAATTTTTCTTTAGGAGCACTAATAATTTTAGCAAAGTAACAAAAAAGTGTGAAAATAGTTCACCCAAAAATGAAAAGAGGTGAAAAAGTCGGCCATCCACGATGTAGATGAGTTTGTTTCTTATCAGAAAAGATTTGGAGAAATTTAGCTTTACATCACTTGCTCTCCAATGGATCATCTGCAGTGAATGAGTACCGTCAGAATAGCCAATAAAAACATCACAATAATCCACACCACTCCAGTCCATCAGTTAGCATCTTCTGAAGTAAAAAGTTGTATGTTTGTATAGAAACAAATCTATCATTAAGACTTCCAGCTTATATATAAGTTCTCTATCCATAACTTTGCATTCTCTAGTGAAAAAGACTTAAATCAGCTGAGAAATATGCACAAATCAAGCTCCATTTACAAGCTAAAACAGCTCTAAACATGTGAATGGTGTCAAGAAGGGAACAACAGGGGGAGATGGACTTTTTCACTGGAAGGGAGAGACATCAGTGTTTCCCCTAGGTTTACGGCTTTGGGGGGGTGGGGGTAGATTCCGTTTTTTTTTTTGTTTTTTAGGAATCCCTTTAAGGGTTTGAAAATACATTGAATAGGGTAATTAAAAAGCATGTCTAATTAATTAAAATCATGAAATTTATACAATTTAACATCAATTTATTAAAAGGTTAACAAAATTATATTTTAGGGCCCTATGAAATCAGTTGTATTGGGTACAAAACCTTATGTGGTATTGTAACCAAATTCTGTTTTAGAGTCTAATTTGAAGGCATGAAACACGTTCATTAGTTACAATAGCCTGTATGAATTTTTTGCTAGAGAAATTCGGTGTTGTGTATTTACAGTTGTTTTAAGGCAAAAACATTCACTTTAATGATCCAAGGAAAATACTTATTAATTAATGAAAAATAATACAAATAATGTTTGGGGAAAAAATTAAAAGTTTAATTTAAATAAAGACAATTAAAACATTGAAGGAAATAGTTGGCTTCTGCCTTAAAATAAGGTATTTAATAATTCGTAGTACGGGCAGTCTGTTAAATACCCATTTATACTAAACAACGTAATTATATTCTGCCAATGCCCCTCAGTTAAAAACCGAACTTTTATTTTGACGGGTTGCCGTGAATACAATTACATTTCTGTGTGTGTATGATATGATGATAGTTTTACTGAAATGAAACGGTCAAAATAATGGCAGGGGAAACACTGAGCATCATTATGGAGTTGTATTTTGGCCAGAAGCGATGGTTTAAAGTTAAAAACATCTTAATGATGAATTTGTTTATTACAGACACCTATCTTTTCACTTTATTTGTGGATTATTTTGATGTTTTTATTAGTTGTTTGGATGTCATTCTGACGGCACCCATTCACTGCAGAGGATCCATGTGTGAGCAAGTGAAGTAATGTTAAATTTCTCTATTCTGATGAAGAAACAAACTCCTCTACATATCGGATGGCCTGAGGTTTAGTAAATATTTAGCTCATTTACATTTTTGGGTGAACTACTCCTTTAAGTGTGCATTAATAAGATGCTGAATTCACTAATTCTACTATGAATTATGAATATTTATTATGACTATAAGTTAATTGACTGAAAGGTGGATGGTCACAGAAGATTACTGTTCTAAGTATTCATGACCCAATTAATATTCATGCTCCACACCTTAATTATGCATTCTAAGTGACATAAAGTTTGTTGGAAAGCATAAAAAGCAGTCAATTGCTGTAAGAAAGGTAATCTGCATATAAAGTATGAAACATTGGTGGTTTTATAGTATTATATTTAGGTTTTGATCAATATTTTGCGCATTGGCACACAATAATTTTCACTCACAATTTCTGATCAGGTTCACATTCATTAAGCAAATGGATAGAAGAGCATAACATGTTTAAATCCGCTTTTGCACATGTATCATCTGTTGTTCTTTTACAGCTTTTAATTTTCCTATAGTGGTGAGATAGAGTGCTTTTAATCCTGTGTGTGTCTTTGTCTGGACGGATGATCTGGAGTTGTCTATTTCCAACAGCCCTAGTCAGGTGGCCTATTTTCAGATGTATTTTAAGACTGTATATGTATCCTGAGAGACATCATCCCCTGTCTGTTTCTGCCTCAGTGAGAGGAGCCCTGCTTTCTGCTGCTGAGGCTGTTGCTTAGGTGATTATAAGCAGGAATAGCACCCATATACTGCTATTTTTGTCTGTCTTTAATGTTGATGTCATGGGGCAGATTGCCAAACATGGTGTTTTTAAGTGTACATGTAGCATGTACGAACAAGGCACTACGATTGGCATCACACTATAGAGTGCATTAGTACCAGCCCAATTTTTTAGTGGACAGGTTCCGGAAGTATTTTTTTCCAATAATTTTTCCCATTGGGATTTTTAAAAAGCTATTATTAAAGAGGTATAAGCCATGAACCAAACCAATAATAGTAAGATATATATAATAATATAATATATATAGATATTTCAGATATAATCGATAAAAAATATTCGTTATCCAAAAGCTAAAAGCATGTATGCCAAAAAGGCCGTAAAAGGCAGTTTTTTCCACTACACAATCACATACATTCAGCTAAAGCTAGTGTATAAATTCTGTTTAGTACAATAGTTTATGTGCAATATACTGTACATAATTTAGTTTAGTACAATAGTTTGTTAGTTTGGTATACTCCTGTTTTTATTTCAGTGAGATTTACATTGAAAGCATTGTCATATGTGAGTGTGACAGACTTAACAATAAGCAAGATTTCAGCAAAAACTGCAAAGTGAGATATCGTCTACCAAAATCTAAATGCTTTGAGTCAGCTAATGGGAGGCTGCCTTGAGCAACTGTTTTCTTGGCTCCGGTGCATGGCATCTTGGCCATTACGGTGAAATGTAGCCTCTTACACAACTGCACTGTAGGGGAGCTGTTCCTGGGGGATGTTGACTGGACTGTCACCAGCAGGTGTGTGTGTGTGTGTGTTTGGTGAGCTCGGCGTCAAGGTAACGGAAATGCTTGTCTGCCACCACAAGCCTTTTTGGTTCTTCCTAAAAATGTTGCCATCAATCAGCTCTTTCTCTCTCTATTACTGTCCATCTCTCTCTGTTCATACACGAATAGCTGCCTGCAGCCCTGAATTAGGCCAGGACGGTCATATGGCTTTTACAGTATTAAGAGCAGTTTCAGCTGAATGTTTGCCTGAAAAACAGCTTACCTGAAATTTATGTGTGTGTGTGTACTTGTATAATGAAGAGAGTGTAAAGACATAAGGCGGAGGGAGAGCGAGTCTTTCTGACAGTTAAAGACAGCTGCAAGGGATTTCTCGAAGAACTGTGTGTGATTCTGAGAGAGTGAATGTGTCTGCATGTGTGAAAATCAGTATGTGTAGCTGTGTCCTATTCCCTAGTGCACTATATTTGCAATAGTTTTTAAAGATTTCATTCCATATATAATTAATTTTTTGCATAAAGTTTGTTATATATATACACTACCATTTAAAAGTTGTAAAGTTTGTGAAAGAAATCTCTTACGCTAACCAAGGCTGCGTATATTTGATCAAAAATATAGTCTAAACAGTAATATTGTGAAATATTAGGGACAATTTAGAAATAAACTGGTTTTCTGTTTTAGCAAGATTTCACAGTGAGATTATTCCTGTGATGCACAAAGCTCCAGTCATGTAAAATACTATTATGATTTCACGTTTTCAACTTTTAGTAGTCTGTAATGATGCTGTTAAGCATAACTCACGTCTGCAAAGTACAAAAGTTCAAGGTCCAAGCTTCAAAAAAAGGGGAGTATTTATGTAAAACAGAAATCAATTGGTTGACAACAAAAACTACAACGAACAACTAGTTTGGACAACAACACATATTTTCCAGGATTTGTGAAATCACAAATATCGACGAATGGGACGAAACCTGGTTGAGCTGCACTAGGGAAGGCAACGAGTGTTATCACTATGTCGGAGACATGCTAGCTTTCTCAAGGCAGACGAACGTAGAGTGGTTACAATCATCCAGGGTTAAATCGCACTCAAATTGATTTGATATTGACGCAATAATTACGCTGAAGCTGCAGGTGGCTTGGTAAAGATGGCCTGACATTTCCCGACCAGGTGCCAAGTGCTGCCAATCACAACACATACTGGCCCAGCTAACCAATCACAGCACATTTCGTATTTCAGAAGGCGGGCCTTCATTTGAGACAGGAACTATTCAAGCCGTTCATGCCAGACTGGGGAGAGAGGTGTTGTAATAATGTAAAATATGTGAAAAATAATGTTTTTCAAACAACCTAGTATGAGAGCCTGTTCTAGTACACCCCCAAAACAAAATTAAGACTTTGTAAAAGAGCATAATAGAACCACTTTAATATATGCTGATTTAGTGCTCAAGAAACCTTCTATTATCTCCGTTGAACGGTTAAAAGCACTGATCTAACTGTGATACTTTTATATTTTGTATTCTTTGATGAATAAAAAGTTAAAAAGAACAGGATTTATTTGAAAAAAAATCTTTGGTAAAATGAAATGTATTTAATCTCACTTTTGATCATTTTAATGCATCTTTGCTGAACAAAAGTATCAACGGTTGTGCATTATTCTTCCCAAAGTACATGTGAGTGCTTCAGAGCCTTATTCTGTTGAATTCAGTTGCTCATTTTCATGCACTCTTTCCCTATGAAGTGAGCAGTAAGACATTCACTGGAACGTGAATGAGTGACTGACTGAGTTATTTCAAACACAGTTTGTGTGTTAGGTAATTCAGAGACCCATATTTCAGTGTGAGTGGCATTAGCCTTTAGCATAGTTAGCAACAGCTTAACGGCTTATTTCATACTGTTTTTGTGCCATTATGTGCATATTTCACTTTCTTGTGACCATTTTCCCACTCTTGCTGACCTTTCCCACATGAAATGAGCAACAGTACACACAGAAGGTGACCAATATCATTTTTAACTCCTCCACAGCCTTAAATAACAGCCTCTTTGCAAAGCAAAATAATCTATGCTGAAATGTGCAGACGCAGCATCATCTTGGTTTTAAACAAGCCATGATGTAATGTGCAACACATTAATAGAGAAGAGAAGAGAGAGAGAAATGAAAAGGAAGATGTAAAGAGTGATGCTTCTGGTTAGCTGGCATTGGGTAAATTCAATCTTTATTAATCTCAAAAACTTGGTCATGTTCTTGGCCGCTTGGCAGTAGAGAGTAAATCAATGTTCTTTCTTTCTCTCTTTTACACACATGCATGGTATGCGTAAATGTGTTAAGTAAGGACAGGTTATGTTATACTAGTTTAGTAGTTTACTTGTGCACATTAAATGCACACATACTCCACACAGTGTGGGGCATATATAATCACTCACACACACAGAATACATTCATACATACATATTTATATACTCTAACCCATCCCCACACACGTTTTGCCTTTAGAATGTGTTAAGTATTACTCTAATAACTACCAGATTTGTGTATAAAAGAAAAGCAGCTGTTTCAGATCTTCTTTGTGAAACCCATTTTATCTTTAGTTTTTTGTTTTTTACTTCGAAAGAGCACTGGATATGTGAACATACATATTATAAAAAGGAAATACCATATTAATACATGAAGCATACGTTTTGAGGCCTCCCTAAAGAAACATAAAGCATCTGTTTGGTTAGCATTTAGAGACAAATCATACTGTAAAACTATAGATTTAGAAGGACACATTGGGTGCATTCAAACTGCTCCAGTCACATTAGCACTCTCTTACCTCTTCATTAAAACATTCTCAGTCATTTTTTATTGATGATCTTTGTGCTTTTCTGTTTGCTTGACAGGCAGTGACAGGAAGAAGTTTCGGTGACAAGGATTTTAGAAGCGGGCTGGAGAACGGCATTCTGCTCTGCGAGTGAGTTTTATATACATACATTGTAAATGAAAATTGTTTATTGGAAAGTAAGATCTCTTGCTTAAAAAAAATATTCTGATTAAATGCAGATGCACCAGTATGAATCCCAAATACAAACTTGTTTGTATAAGCATCATTTACATCTAGCAAAATTTATGTTACAGAGGACAAGTAAAAATACTGAAATATGGATAAAACCACCGGATTATGATTAGGGATGCTCCGATCCGCCTTTTTCGCTTCCGATACCGCTTCCGATACCTAGGGTTCAGTATTGGCCGATACCGATTCCGATCCGATACCAGTGAAGTTTTTTTTCCTATAAATTCTTAAATGTAGAATTTATATATCTCTGTGTGTGGAACTGATAATCATTCTTTCACAATCTACTAGATACAGACTACTTCATTTATAAAGAAAAATAAAATAAACAAATATGAAAAAATATAGGCCTATGTATATTTATAATCTATGACAAACCTTTATCATAAACTAGGTTAGTGGATAATTCGGCAGCAAAAGTTATTCTAGAAAAAAAAGTGCACAATAGTTTTAGAAATCCAAACATTTAGTGAAAAAAATATATATTTTGTGGGGAACAAATAAAAGTTCTAAATATGGTAAAATGTTACACATTATTATTTGTATTATTATAAAATCCTTTCATTAAAAACATTCATGAATGTATGTATATATAAGTATATACTATAAAATTAAAACACATTTATTTTAAATGTATAGCATATTCTTTAATAAGGCAACAACATATGATAGAAACGATAGGACAAAACAAATACAGTGCAGCACGAACTGTTTTTATACAGTCTACCCTCAACGTTTATATATTTTATACGTTATGCCATTACAAACATAGATAAATGTTTGAAATGGGACACAAGCTTTTTTAAATATCTGAAAGTACCACTCTTAATATCTTTTTATTTTTTTTACAGTTCCTGTCAAAAAAAACGAACAATAACACTGATAAGATATCATTATTATTATTATACGAATTCTACTAAAAAGAACAATATAAAAACGCACTAAGGTTAAATGAGCTACTGGATGTCTGATATATCAGGGTTGTGTTGCGTGTTGCTCGAATGATTCGCGGAATCAAACGGGAGGATAATCGGTAAGCACCAGCCATGAGATTGTCATTTTGTGCATTATTCCGCCCACTACAGGAAACCGGCAGTTCTTAAAGCTGAAAGAATCTCCAAGGACACTGCTGTTGTGATTTGTCTGTAAAATAACACTTAGTATAGAGCCATTTACACTAGCGCATTCAATTCTCTGCATGTTATGTAACATCTCTCGCCGGCCTCTTTGCGCGTAGTGAGCAGAGACCAGAGAAAGCGACGGCGAATCATGCGCCTTCACACTAGAAACAATATATATAATACACAAACACAGGTGCGCTGCGCACCCATTCAAATGAACTGAAAAATATCACAAATCGCTTGCCGGAGAGTGAAACTCTGAAGCGCTCAATCAGAGTGTTCTGGAGTGAAAATATATCTGAGCTAAACTTATACTTAGCCTCCAACTCACGCACTGGCGAGTAAGATCTGATAATTTATTAGCAATTGGCTAATATTAGACTTAATTTAGTCGCCCAGAGTGAGATTTAGTCGCATATGCGAGTGATTTACTCTCAATGTAGAGGGTTGACAGTCTATGTATGAGCACGAAGCGCATTGTAAGCGCTTTGTGTTAAAAACTGCAAAGCACAAAGTTAAGAGAAATTGATGTGTAGTGTATTATATTTGTGCAACAGTTATTGAGCCTTTCTTTAAACAGTTTTAAATTTCAGTTACTGTGACACGTTAAACACATCTTTATAGTCTTTTCTAAAACTGCCCGTGTTTTATTCTCACAGACTCGGTGAGCAAGTACCAAAACTTAAACTCCGCAAGAAGATAAAGTCCTTTTTTGCCAAAATCTAGACATTTAATTACAATTCAAGTATAAATGGAACACAGAATGATCTGGAGATAGCTTTAAAACCGACTGATGCTGTAACCAAACCGACCAAGTTTAAATGCTGAACGAATGACTGAAGCCACTACTTGTTCATACGTTTTGTGGGATCCAGTTATTTTGAAGTCTTTTTTTTATTCTATTTAAATAATGTCAGTATGTTCATTGTGATGACACAAATGGATTTTTCGCAAACCATTACTCAGTCTTTATTGTCGCGTGATCCTTCAGACCTTTTTCTAAGAGGCTGATCCTTGGTTTTGCTAAATATTTCTATTATTAATGTTGAAAACAGATGTGCAACTGTGATACATTTTTTTCACGATTCTTTGGTAAATGGAAAGTTTAAAAGAACAGCATTTGTGTGAATTAGATAATGTAAAGTCCATACTGTACTGTCAATAAATTGAATTGAATTTAATGCAATAAATATGAAAAGTGTTCGTTTCTATAAAATAGTTACAATACTACCAAATTTGGAAACGTAGTGTAATTACTATATATATAATATATATATCTATATATATAGATATATATAGCATATATATTATATATCTTATATATATATATATAGGACCCCCTCTGAATTCCATGGTTTTCATAGCAGACATAATATAATAAAAAATGATCTGGTCCTTGGCAGGTCTTACAATTTGGAAAATAAACCTCAGATGAACAACAACACATGACATATAGCACTGTGTCATTATTTATTTAACAAAAATTTCACAGTCCTTGAGCGCGAACGACTGAACTCCCTCTGTAGGCCTGTCATGATAACAACTTTTTGTTGTGCGATATATATTGCGCCAGAAATAATTGCGATAAGCGATATTATTGTCATTTTAAAAGACCATTTTATGCCACCGAATATACAGTATACTCATAATGTAACAGCATAATAATGCAAAAAGCCTACACACTTCCAAATGACAACAAAACTTTAATTTTTAAGAATCAAGATCATGGACATTAATATCAAATACGTTATTCACCTTTAAAAAACCTTAATAATACAGAACAAACTAAACTGTTTCTTAACAAAAAGTGCAAACAGTAGAAAAAAATACAATGCAGCAAAGAACTTGAATGGATATTTTTTCCCTCTACAGATGTTCCCTGACCTCTCTTTTCTCCTGGAATTACAGGGTGCACACTATTGCTGAACAAACAAATCACTACGTTACGGCAGCTCAGATGTCCGTAATGCCAAAGCCACAGATCCCTCACACAAACCAAGTCTTTGCCAGATGAAACGCACGTTGTTTGTAGAAGCCATTTTTTTCAATTTGAACTAGCACTCAGTTAATACTCATTATGAGAGAAGCTGCAAAGATACGTTGGCAAGTTGGAATGCACAAACATGAGGGGGTGACATTATTTTTTAAGGTAAATTAATGGGGCCAATATAATGCACTCACCAAACATTATTGAGTTCTATGTACCTATATTGCGCATAAGTCGATATATGAATATTGCGACAGGCCACCCTCTGTATAACAAAGTATTCCTAGAGTCAAATGTGGGACATTCCTTCGACCGCCAAGTTGCCCAAGATTGGGTGAAGTGCAACCAGCACAATACCAATAAAACCAGCAAATCTACAACAGAACTGCCTGAAAATAAAGACTCAAGGAGTTACAATATTCATCAAACTCTGTCCAGAGGTCCATCCGATGAAGCTGTGGGAGAGCTGTGCCTCAAACAATCCCTCAAACCTCAAAACTGAGCCACAAAACAATTAAACGTTGTAAAGAATAGTGGGATGAATTCCCCAAAGTGTAATAGACTGATTATTTCATACAGAAAATGATTATTCAGTTATTGCTGCTAAAAGTGGGACGTCAGTGCATTGAATCCTGGTGTCCTAACTTTGTCACACATGGTTTTTACATTTTGGCTTAATTTTTGTTAATTAAATAATAACACAGTGTGATATGTAATGTGATGTTGTTCATCTGAGGTTTTATTTTCCAAATTTTAAGACTTGCCAAGGAACAGATATTTTTTTTATGTCCTGATACAGAAAACCATGGAATTTAATAGGGTGTCCTAACTTTTTCACATGACTGTATACCAGTCGATATCTATATATTATATACGTATCCCAGGCACACACACCCGAGTATATATATATATATATATATATATATATAATATAACCTGGATATATATATATACTATACACAAACACACACACAGTATATATGTATATATCGTGGTTCGCAACCTTTTTTTCCACCGGGCCGCACTATGTTCCAAGTGCAAGTCTCGCGGGCCGCATGCATATCATTTACATATTACGTCACCAACACAAACCAACCAGATTCATAATACTATAGCCTAAATATTATGATATCAAATCGATTACATTCATTGAAATAAATAAATAATTCTACTCCCCATAAATAACACCCAATTTTGTGAATTTCGGCTCGAAAGGAGTAACAGCACAATCATAGGCGGTGTTTCACTTTTATGCGTGGGGGGGGGGCACCCATTGGCAGACGAGCCACGAGCACTTTTTATATGTTCTACATTTCATGTATTTATGTAACACATATTCTACATTAAAAAATAAATTTTGAATGAACAATAACTGCTGTACAAAGAGAAAAAAAAAAAAAACATACCTAATGCAGAAAAACCGCCTCTCTTTCCGAATTGCGCAGATGACCACTAACTTTTTCATCTCTTCTGATAAATTTTCAGCCAAATCGTTTTCTTCGCCTGTGCTATAATCAGAGCTAAGCCCTGCATGTTCAGCCCGGCCATGGACGGGCCCGCCCGACTTTTTTACGCCCCTCGGCTGTGGCTTTCCGCGGACGTTTTCACTCATTATTCACACGCGGGCACGGTGCCATCGCCGCCGGGCCTGTTTAGGCTTAGTCCTTATTCTTTGAATTTTAGACATCCTCATTAGTGCTGAAAGAGATTTCCCGCGCTGGTGGGAACCCCGAGACCGTGCTACAGTGACTGTCCCAGAGCTGCTCGACGTGTTTCATGTCCACCGTCAGCATGTATGTGCATGCCTGTCAAGCGCAGCCTGGGTCTGCGTTCAAATACACACAAGAGGCTTTTCAGTTTCCCCGCAAGCACCCGCAAAAGTAATTACCATCCAATGCTTCACCGGGTGAAATCCGTAAGGAATCTGTGAATATTTACTAATAACACAAGTGGGTTCTCTGAGTCGTGCGCAAGGATGAAGTCTGTCGATCTCTGACTCGCCTCTTCTCATTGACTCGCCTTTAGAGAGAAGTGCATCTTTACTGATTATGATCATAATGAAAGAGTTTTTGTTTCCTATTTGTTTTATTTCATTAAGTAGTAATTAAAGCTTTCTATAGATATATTTATCAAGTCAGTGAGGCAAGTATTCGCTGAGTTTCGGTTAATTTTTGTGAAGCGCTTCTGTTCAAGACGAGACGGCAGAAAGCGAATCTTGTTTGTTTTCTTTATTTTATAAAAGCATAACGTTTTGTTGATATTGTGAGTGCAAACAAATAAAAGTTGACCCTTTACAGTTACGAATGATGTATTGCTCTTACCTTTATGAGCATAAATGACGGTGTATCCACTGAAAAAAATGCAAGTGATTGTGCTGGCGCCTCCATGTCCTGCAAAGCATGTTTTAGCTTCCACTTTCCGCACAAACTATTGTATATAGTGCACATTTATCTAGGTTTAACGTGTAAACATTGTTATATGCTTGAACTGTTTTAGTATATCTATAGATTTTATTTTAGGCAAGTCGTGATTATTTGAGAAGGTTAAATTGATCAAACATATGCTCACTGTCTGCAGCTGGCTGCTTGGTCGTTACTTTAAATGCGTAACGATAATTAGGCTGTGTGAGTACTGCTCGTGTCTGAAAATAGTATATGAAAAACAAAATTATTTTACATAAAATCATTAGGCTATAGCTTATATTTATTTAGTAAATTTTTAAATTAATGTAAAAACTAAAATTAATTAAGTATTTTTTTTTAAATTGTGTTCAGCATGGTGGGCCGCATTTCAATTCGTGACGGGCCGCGGGTTGAGAACCACTGGTATATATATATTACTGCTGTTAAACGATTAATTGCGATTAATCGCATTCAAAATAAGTTTTTGTTTACATAATAGATGAGTGTGTACTGTGTATATTTATTATGATATATAATACAACACACACAGTCAAGTTATAATATATTTAAAGAAAAATTGTATGTTGTATTATTAAATATTTTATCTATAATATAATACTATAAACAATGCATATACATGGAAATATTTTTCAAATATATACTGCATGTTGTGTATTAAATAAATAACACAGTCCACATATAATATATAACACAAAAACATTTTATTTGGATGGCGCTTAATCCAATTAATCGTTAGACAGACAAGATATATTATATATATATATTATATATATATATTTTTTTTTTTTATTTTTTATTTATTTATTTTTTCTTAATGAAAAATGTATGTAAATGGAAAGAAAAAAAGGAATTGAAATAAATCACTAAAACCTTTTTTTGCGGTGTTTTAATGATGTTATGAGTCAACCCTCATATTATGGTACTCTAATGTAATCTCTTTCTCTCTCTCTCCCTCTCGCTCATCATGTGATGTATTAGGTTGCTGAGTTCAATCAAACCAGGCCTTGTGAAAAAGATCAATAGACTTCCAACACCCATTGCAGGGCTGGTGAGTGTGGTTAGTGTGTGTTTGTTCGTTTGTTTTCCATGTGCTTGTGTTGTTCTGTGCCTGTTTGTGTCAGGCCAGTCTCAGCACTGCTGTCTCAGAACAAATCCAGTACTGTCCCAGTTTGTGCGTGTATCTGTGTGTGTGGTAGTTATTTTATGTTTATGCCGTCCTAATATCAGATAAGTACAGCCCTAATGAGAGAATCAGGTGAAGCTTATCAGTGGTTTATAGTTATAGCTCAAAAGCAGTCTTTATCATAAGTGTCATGGCATGCTATTTTGTGCCCCTTGCAAAAGTAGAAGAAAACTGCCTAAAACACATTCTACACAACTTTAGATGACGGTGCTTCAAATAATGAGATTCTTTTCCTCACTCTGGATTGATAACATGCAGCTCAAACATAGTGTGTATGCATGTGGCCTGTAATTGCCACATATAGTGGGCAGCAGGTGCATAATATGTAATAATATAATATTTCTTCTCATCAGGATAATCTGACCATGTTTCTGAGAGGATGCGAAGAGCTGGGATTGAAGGGATCACAGCTGTTCGATCCCGGAGACCTGCAGGATACGTCGATACGAGCAAACTTAACGTATGTGTGTGTTTGTGTATGCATGAACAGATGGTATAAGGAGGAGCAGGAGACTGATTATGTGCAGAAAAATGAATGGGATAAATAATAACAATTAATTTGGTGGCTATAGGACATCTTGCCTTTTAGTTAATCACAGCAGCTCATCTTTTTCCTCTAAGAGCATAGATTTACATTAACTAACCAATCTGAAAACAAGCTGTTTTTGTGAAAGACGCTATATTTTGGTTTTAATTGGTGATTTGAATTGTTTAACTGAAACATAAGCTAAGCCAGCAGTTTTTTTTTTTTGAGAATTTTGGTAAATCCCTATTCAAGTAGTAGGTATTAGATGATCTTACACTACCGTTCAAAAGTTTGGAGTCAGTAAGATGTTTACAATTTAAGATGTAACATTCAGAAAGGATTTATTAAATTGAGCAAAAATTAGTTTTACATTGGCAAAGACTTACATTGTTACAAAAAAACCTGTTCTTTTGAACTTTCTATTTATCAAAGAATCCTGAAATAATTGATCAGTTTTCACAAAAAAATTAAACAGCACAACTGTTATGTACATTTACAATAATAAGAATTTTTCCTTGAGCATCATTAGAATGATTTCTGAAGGATCATGTGACACTGAAGACTGGAAAATGGTTGCTGAAAATTCAGCTTTGCATCACAGGAATAAATTACATTCAAAAAATATATTGAAATAGAAAACACTTGTTTTAAATTATAGTAATATTTCACAGTATTTATTTATCAAATAAATGCAGCTTTGGTGAGCATAAGAGGCTTCTTTCAAAAACTTTAACAAATCTTACCAACCCCAAACTTTTCAATGGTAGTATATATCTTTTGCTTCGATAGAAAACTGCTGTTTTCTCTCTTTTTCTGCTATAGGGGCTCTGACTGCAGTAGAAAGCTGAAGAATGTAAGTACACTGAACAATTTTCATAATCTTTGCATGTCAGTTTGTTTGATTTACATTTTTGCTGATTGTTTTAAATTCTCCTCTGTGTTTTTGAATGATTAGGTGCTCATAACCATATACTGGCTTGGTAAAGCTGCTAACAGCTGTGCAACATATAACGGCCCCACACTCGACCTGAAAGAGTTTGAGGGGCTTCTTTCCATGATGCGAAAGGTAAATCAGATCTTGTCAAGAACACTAAACCTTTAAAACAGCCTGATAAATAAAATAATCGATACACTATTATGATTTTCATTCTCTTTTTTTTATGTACATTTGGTGTGCAGGAGTGTGTAAATGAAGATTTAGACTCCCCTAAGCGCTGTATAAGGGACAGCGGTTACATTGACAGCTGGGATTCAGAGCGCTCTGATTCGCTGTCTCCTCCGAGGCATGGCCGTGATGATTCGTTTGACAGTCTCGACTCATTTGGCTCACGATCACAGAACACACCCTCCCCAGACACAGTTATTCGCTGCAACAGTGATGGTATGACTTACTTTTTGTCATCGTGCTAGATCATGTTAAGTCAGGAAATATTTTCAGTAGTCATGAAATACTAATTGTCTGTAATTGTGTAATAATATATCACAATAGTACTGTTTTTGCTGTATTTTAGATTAAATAAATACAGCCTTGGTGAGATTAGGAGATGACACAATACTTTAAAATGGCAGAGTATAATTTTGTTATATGTATTTTTTTTTCTTTGAATAGTCAAAGCATTGAAAATATAATTTCACACATGATTCCTATATCTTATGCACATACACACACACACACACACTTACGTCAGACTCTCCATGTCTGTCCTGTGAGCAAATCTTCATGCAAGAGCAGCTGGGGGTAAAAACACACTCGGCACACAATCATGAACTCCGGACTCAAAGGAAGAATAATACATTCCCACATATGTGCAGTGGGGGTGTGGGATTGCAGCTGTTGTACTGGACAGACATTTAAACACTCATCCGTGAGTGTGTGAGAGGCACGACATGAGCTGTATCTGATTAGTAAATCCAGACATGGACAGACTCAAAACAGTGACTGAAAAAAAAACATAAAAGGCCAAGGAGCTTCTAAATTGTGTGTGCGATTTTCAGTTTAAAGATAAGGCAGCAGTTTTATTTCGATTGTTTTGTTTTTGAAACAGGAATCAGCAACCTTTTGACAATAAGTGAATTTTTAGCTATTCTTGGTTACTATATAACACAAAGTTTTTAAGCCAACAAGTTTAATTATGATTAAGGTGAAAATAAAATAAAATGAAATAATAAAACCAAAGACATACAAATCATCTACTAAAGAAAAATATGTTGCAACTCACATCTTAGTACCATTATACAGTTGTTTATTGTGTGTTTTTGTTTTAATAAAATGAATACAATTACAATAAAAAATTAATGAAATTGAGCTCACCATTTTTTTTTCTGCTGTGGACACTTTTGTCCCATTTTATTTAACTGTGTGACAATGGAAGTACAGTACAGCAAGAAGCTTTTGGCATGTTGATGTTAAAGGGGTCATATGACATTGCTAAAAATTATTTGGTGTAATGCAATGTGTTTATGCGGTTTAAGGTTAAAAAAACACATTATTTTCCACATACTGTACATTATTGTTTCCCCTCTATACCCCGCCTTTATGAAACGCGTCGATTTTTACAAAGCTCATCGGTCTGAAAAGCGAGATGTGCTCTGATTGGCCAGATATGCAGTGCGTTGTGATTGGCCGAATACCTCAAGCGTGTGACGGAAATGTTACGCCCCTTACCATACTGTGATGCCGTCTCCTGGCGCGACGAGACAAAACCAGTAAAACACATTATAGATGAGGCATTTGTTGCATCCATTGGGGACATAAGTACTGATTATAATGACACTGTCTTTTTACACGTTGTGTTGCGTATCGCGCCGCGTAAACATAAAACCATGTCTGCATTTGTGATCGGAGAAAGACAAACAACAAGCCCTACTCTACACTGCTCAAAACTCGCGTTTGAATCATCAGTGGCAAATTCTTTAAATATGAAAACGTACTGTGAGTCAAGAAGGCCAGACGGTATTGCAAAGTTGGAATTGCCAACTTTATAGAAACCAGACACAGGCTAAGGCTACTCTATCAGGAAACAGTCCTCCATAAAATGCAATATGAATATTTGGGTTGAACTGTTCTTGAACAGTGTTGTAACTACAACTTAATCACTGATTTCTAGTCGTGTCCTCTTTTGGAAGACCAAACAAAGTTTTCGCTTTCATAATGAAACACACAGCGTCTCCACGACATGGCTGCGGTGGCAACAATACTACAGCAAGAATCAAAGTTACGCTATGCAAATCTTCCCACATCGTGACTTAGATATGTGGGAGTGTGTTAGAATGATCTGTTTTAGGTAGGCGTGGTTGAAATCTCTTTGGATTTGAGACTTTAGTCTTTGCAACTTTACAGATCTTCGTTATGCACCAAGAGCTTGTAATACTCCAAAGAGAAAGGAAAAATTTAAATCGCATCATATGACCCCTTTAACAAAAACAACATAAAATAAATTCATATAATATGCCATTATTGAACCTGATGTAATCAGTTTAGACAAGCTTAAACATATTTGCACTCAAATGCATGCACTTCACTCACAGCCAGTTCACAGCTTTCGACTCTGATCTAGATGATGGTCAGATGGCAGCATCAAACCCAACACACAATGTATGAAATCTGAATGCTGGTTCTCTTTAAACACCTAAAAATATGAAACACTAATAACAAATACCACACATTTTGACAATAATAAATAACAATAAGAAAAAATGATAAAAACAAAGCATGTTTTCTCTCACTATATCCTTCTGACAGACTCCGAAGGTGACGCTGGACATAGAAAGTTGCCAGACGTGCGTAAGGATGACATGTCTGCCCGCCGCGTGTCCTGCAAAGAGCCTCGCGCAGCTCTACCCTTTAATCAGTATCTGCCAAACAAGAGCAACCAGACCAACTACCTTCCTGCGCCCCTGAGGAAGAGGAGGAGCGACAGAGAGGAAGACAGGAGGAGTCCGAGCAACTCAACATCTCCTGTAGGAGGAGAAAGACCTCTCAGGTAATCAAAGCCGCTATGATAGACAGTAAGTGTTTGGTTTGTTTGATTTCTCAGGTTGTGGCTGGAAATCCCACTTCTGGCTGCAATATGGCTGAGACACATCATACATCTGAACAAAAATCAGTACACACAAGCATCATCTGTTTCATGTTTGTTTGATTGATCCTGTATTATCCACAAGTGTGTTGGTGAGCGCTGTGAAATTTCCCATTGCTCCCCACAGACAAGAATGCTTAGAAGTGTTAAAAGAGGGGGCTGTCGTGTCTCGAAGCCTTGCGTTCCAGAAAAATTCCACCTGGGTGAATGAGAAAGGGGCGGAGCTTGAGGAGGCGGAGCTTAAGAAAATTAGAAAGCTGGAAAAGGCGGGAATAAAAGTATTACCTTCCTCTGTGCGATATATCAGGTCAGCGGTTGAATGCATGTTTATGCAGTGACTAAAACTGCTAACTAGTTGTGTGCAGAGCATGTGAGCTACGTTTTCCGCTCTATGGACGTGCGCTCCACTCATTCGCTCTAACCGCCCAAGCAAGCTCCCCGTTAATATTCCGCTCACGCTCACCGTAAACCAGTTCCCGCTCAGATCCCGCTCCGTTCTGTAAAGCAAAAATTGCGGCATTATAATATAGATTATAAATTACTGCGGCCTATATCTAGCCTGCATTCTGAAGGAGAACTTATGGTGAGGGTCTTTTTAAAAAAAAATTTATAATATTTGAATAGGCCTAAGTGGTGTAGGCTAATATCTTCTGTACTCTGTAGTTCTGTATTTAGGCCTATATACAGCTGTGTGTTAGCTTAGGTCTACAGTTTAACTGAGATTATTTAATAAATACGGAGCTAAAGATGATCTAAGTATGGCTAATTCGAATTAACAATTCGTTTCTACAACGTCAGCAGGTTTTATTAATTTTTTAATTTATTATTATTTATTAAGTTTAAGCAATAATGATTTTAATAAGTAATTACGAAATATAATAATTCGTTCCACGATTTAGGCCTACTATAGGGAATGAACGAATTAACGAACGAATGAATTCGTGGAAGCTAAGCCTAAACAAGAGAACAAATACTTAATTAGGAGGCCATAATAGACATAAACGAAAAAACTGTCTTCTTAATTGTGGCCGATATGTAGTCTAAGCAAAAGAGAAAATAGCCTGTTTAAATCGGGGCTGTGATTTGTTCTGCATGTCATGGAATCGGCGGCTCGTACAACCGAATAAACTAGACTGACCTGTTTATCATTTATTATGGTATGTAACTAGCCCCTTTTGCTGCACCAGCGTTTGCATACATCTCGTGCTTTGGTAACAATAGAATCTTTACTAACTTAACAGTCTCCACGCACTCACTCTCAGTTTTTCTCACTGCTCATTCTTAATTGATTTTACTTTACATTATGTATAAGGCTTTTGCAACTAGTTGTGAAAACAATATTGAACTCCATAAACTGCTCTTACATTCTCGATCTCTACAGATTCTCGATCTCGAACAAGCAAATCACCAAACGGCATTCTGGGTTGAGCGAGCCGTATTGAGCGAAATATTACCACTCCGCTCACATGCTCTGGTTGTGTGTAGGGCCTAGTAGCTAAAGATAGGTGCTGGTAATCACAATGCTTGATAAGTTGTCATCTAACCCCAGGTTGCTATGTGTGAAATGTCCTTTTATACTTTTGCTTTGAATTTGTGCTGCCAAGAATTGTTTCATCTACATTATAGCATGGCGTTGACACGTTTGTGAATTAGCTTTAGCCTTTGTAGCTTAGTTAATGTTTTGAGTTGATGTCAGCTATGTAGTGCGAAGATATACTGACTTGTTTTGTCAGCTTGTGAATGCATTGGATGTGATTCTGACTAGTCTGAATCTGTGCTAATTTGTGATGAGGAGAATATGTGTGTGACTTTTTATTGGGTTGAGCATATTATGTTAGCTATGCTAATTTGGCTCATTCCGTCTGCATCAACTTCTGATACGGAAAGACTAACATCTTTACGTTATAGAGCGCAACAGTCCCATTTATTTTCTCCACAGGGGAGTTTATTTTGAGTAATAACTTTTAAGCAAACTTATTTTTTTGTTGTTTTGGGGGACCATACGTGGGCTACAAGGTTGTAATAGATGATACAACATTGTTTAAACTTAGTCTTAAATAATCATGTTCAGCAGCGGAATTCCTGGTAAAAACTACATTACCCATGATTCTGCAGAGAAATTTCCACCAATCAGAGAATCATGACAAGCAAATCATGTTAAAAGAGCTCTTAAGTGCCTGCCCATTTTGCAATAAATGTAAAACATAATGCACGATATTGGATTTTTTCCACACACTCAAAATCAACATCTTTAAATCAGTAGTTTTAAATTTCTTGTTTTTAATTTCATTATGTCATTATGCCGTATGGAAAAAATGAATGGGGAAAAAAACTTCCGGAAACCAAGGCCGCTAAAAAGTGGAAGCACACTGTTGCACTCTGTTTTTCTAAAATATATTCAAATGTTGTCATGGCGAATTTTCTCCTCAGTCCAATTGTGAACCATGTGGAGGACAGTGAAGCTAAACCACCTTCACCTGACATCATTCTCCGTCGTGACAATGAGTTCATGCGTGCCACTGCTCCACAACAGTGGGATTCGAATGAGGAAGATGATGACGAAGAGGCAGAACGGAAGGTTCCAGATGTCCAAAAGGATGATCTTGCTTCTCGCAGAGCACGAATGAATCAGTTTAAACCCAGCGTGGCACGTCACTTCCTGCCAGGCACTTGTAGCTGGAAGGACCAAGAAAAATGGGAGGGAATCAGACTGGCATCCCAGCATGCCGTGTTGGAGAGGATGGAGAAGATAGAACAGGAGAAAAGAAGGTGTGCTTGTGACGATGGGGTCTCATGCTCAGGGACTAGTTATATTGGCTTTACAAATCTAACACAATGTTATTGGACAAATCTGGGTCAGGGTTTTTTCAAACTCATTATCTCAGAGACTTGCGGCCATAGTTTGCTAATGACGCTTTGGGAAAAACACCCCAGAACTGACCAGCAACTGCCCAAAACAACATACTGGCTAGTGGCTAAAAAAGCTTACAGCTCTTCAAAATACCAATGTTTTCAAAGTATACACAGCTGATATTACACAAAATTAAACTTCTCTCTTCAAACTGCCCAACGATTCAAAGAACATAAAGACTGTATAACCTTAAAACAAACCTTCAGTTCAACAAGTTTGTCTTCAATATCTTTACTTTTGTAGTATAGTGTTGTTCTATTTGCCTCTGTAGCTCTAGTATCTTTTCTGATTACAGAGTTTGTCCATACATTACATACCATACATGTGGTATTATGCATTGTGCATAGAAATTAGGTGTATACCCTTATAATTGGTAATGGTCTCTAGGCAGTATTGGTATTGTTGCTGTGTTCTGTGGGATGATGGGTTAATCTTTTCTGTTTCTTATAATGCTACATTTCTACCACAGTCAGGCTGACTCCGCCTCCCCTGAGGTGCCAATCATAATTCGTAAGGACAATCCTTTCTTGAATCCTGAAAAAGACAGGGGAAAAGAGGGGAATGAGGAAGATGAGAGAGAGGAAGAGAGGAAGATAGTTGTTCCAAACCCACTCAAAGATGATCTAGCCAGGAGGCGGACTGGGAGAGGGCTACACCCTCCCAAAGATCCTCATCAGTCATTGGTCCAGACTTCCATCACTCAGTCAGACCTGGAGACATGGCAGAGGCTCAAGATGAATACAGATAGCAGGTGCCTTAAAACAAACACGCTCTCTAACACTTTTGCTCTTTTTTATGCACATTTGACCACAGGGTCCAAAATTAACACAAATAATGTGACTTTGGCGAGTAAATAAAATGAGTTACTGGTAAATTTATTAGGAACCAAAACATTATACATGGTTTAAATTTTACACGAAGACTGTATTCCTGGAAGTGACTGAAAGTATGGAAGAAAAAACTACTAAAAATAAATTTGTAAAAATAAATTTATAAAAAAAATGCAAAAATGTTTTATTCAATACAGTTTCAAGGTTGGAAAAAATATTTATAATATTCTTTAACTATTAATGTTTGAATTTTATTTAAATGTCAATACTTCAAAGGGCTAGTTCACCCAAAAATTCTGTCATTAATTACTCACATGTCATTAATTAATGTAACGAAGCGTCACTCGAAGTGGGATCCATAAGCAGGCTTTATTACAATCGTGGTCAAACAGGCAATGGTCACATACCAGCAAACACAGTGACGGGGGGTAAACACAATCGTTGTCAGTAAACAGGCTAAAAGTTGGGGCAGGTGGCAATGAATCACAACTCAGAGACAAGACGGATAATCCAGAAGGCAGGTAGCAGAGTATCATAAACGAGGTACAGACAGGGTCACAACAGGCAGGCAAAACAGAGAAAACCGCTCAGAAATGAAAACCGCAGTAAAACCAGACTTCGCAATGAGCTGGAAGGAACAGACTGTTTATATAGGCCAGCTGATGGGCTACAGCTGGGCTAGGTGATCAGTGCCAGATACGGGGCTGATGGGAAATGTAGTGTGAGAGTGTAAGAGTCAATATTCGGGTGAGGGAGCCCTCTGATGGTCGGAAGAGGGAATCACGGAGTTCGCCTCTGTGACAATTAATGACATGTGGGTGAGTAATTAATCACAGATTTTTCATTTTTGGGTGAAGTAACCTTTTAATATTTACATTTAAATATTTGTTATTTGCATGTGTGGCAAAAAGCCATTCCTCCTGCTTAGCTCAGTTTATCCTTTATACTGATCTACAGTGAGTCTGGCTCCACTCCTGCTGAAGTGTCAATCATAACTCGCAAGGACAACCCCTTCCTGACCCCTGAGAAAGACAGTGAGAGTGAGCAGGAGAAGGAGGAGGGAACAGACAGAGAGAAAGGGGCGAGGGTGGTGATGCCTAATGTAAAGACAGATGACCTGGCCAGAAGGCGGGGTCAAAGTGGGCCTGTCCCACAGAAAGACCCCCGGCAGTCATTGGCTCAAACAACCATCACTCAGTCAGACCTGGAGAAATGGCAAAGGCTCAAGATGAATACAGAGAGCAGGTGCCTGACATGTAACCTTTATCTTTGACCCCTGACATAGCATGACTCATCAACAAGCTTCAAGACATTTTAGAAGTTTCACACTGCTGAAACTGAGCTTATTACACAAATTGTATGTTTTCTGTGTTTTGTTTACACATAAAGCAGATGACACAGCTCCAGTTTCTAGAAGAATATAAGCTTATTATTATTATTTTTTCAGTTTGTGTCTAACACTGTGTCCTAACCAGATATGGTACAATAAAGCAACATACAATAGAACCTTTTCCATGTAAATTCTATACAATTTTCCCACTGAGCGGTCCCACTGTACCACTCTTAGCTTGCTCAATAGTTGTAAGAGAAAAATTGCTAGTCAGAACTTACTCTGCTGTTCAAAAGTTTGGGGTCAGAAAGATATATATAAAAATATATATAATCAAATGAGAAATTATTTGTTCTTTTTAACTTTGTGTTCATCAACAAATCCCATATTCCACAAAACTATTAAAAAACTATCAGAACTCTTTTTAACATTGATAAGAAATGTTCCTTGTGTACCAAATCAGCATATTAGAATGATTTCTGAAGCATCACGTGATACTGAAGACTGGAGTAATGGCTGCTGAAAAATTCAGCTTTGCCTTCACAGGAATAAATTGCATTTTAAAATGTATTAAATTAGAAAACAGTTATTTAAAATTGCAATAATATTTCAAAATATTAAAATGTTTACTGTTTTTGATCAAATAAATGCAGCCTTGGGAGGATAAGATGCTTACACATGAAAAATCGTACAGACCCCAAACTTTTGAATGGTAATGTAAGTTCAAATTATATTGGGATATTTTGTATAAAAAAGATAACGTGTTAACTGTTTTTTTTTTAATATTAGAAATTAGAAACCAGTAAATATGTTTTAGAAAGTGATTGTGCCTGCTAGGAGGGCAAATGTTCAAATAAAAGCCAGTAGTGAGTATTTACCGTGTATAAAAACGTTCATATAATTTATATTATAAATTTTTTTGATATATATGCTAACTATAATATGGGTCAAAGACGAGACGTCCCATTTTGGTGTCTGCATCAAATTAAATGTACAAAAGCGATTTTATATACACAGAAAGCATATTAAATGCAAGTAAAGTGTCTACTTTCATATTTCAAATAACTTTTGTGAAAATAAATGTCAGAATATGGGGGGGAAAATGTTTTTTTATTTTTTTTTTTCTTTTTTTTATTTCCAAGGCTGTGAAATTGTCATTCAGCGTAATGGTCCAGGCTTTGATTTTACTATTACATTTTTAAATAAACATATAAAAGTCAAAGAATATATTTGTCTTTTAATTTGTCATCAAATGATTCTTGTTTAAAATATGCTTTAAAAGATTTATTGGTATATAAATATTGTTACACTTAATGACATTTTAGTGGGTGTCTTCTGTATATTATGATAAATAATGTATGATTCTCATTATTTTTTGCTCAGAAAAATATCAAATTAAACAGTATATATTCTGATATATGGGGGAAAAACTAAATTTCTATCTGTCTTTGACCCAACAGCTATATTTCACACGCAGTATAATTAAGTCTGCATTTGAATTATATGGCTGCTTTTATATTTTAAGAAGGGTGTATGTTCTAATATGTTTTGATTGGCTGTGATTGTGGTCCATCACACTGTATTTTTGCTGACAGTGTAGACAGACAAATTACTTGTTGCTGATAAAGTATTACGCCTGGTTAAGACACTGTGTAAGCCGAAAATATATTTAAATCAGTCAAGGCTTACAGCCAAGAAGCTTGGTCTGTCATTGGCTTGAGTGCTAGTAATATGGCTCTGTCTTGTTACACTCTTGTGGAGATGTTTGTTAAAGTGGGCCTTTGTGAGACTCTAAATTCTGTTAGCAGAGGGAAGCCCCTCTCTTGCAAACAGACGTCACCAAGGCAACTATTGAAACCAAGAGATGCTCACAGAGAATGAGGGAGGGGAGCATGTGAGTGTTAGACGACATACTAAACTGTTGTAGAAGAGCCAAGGCTGTGTGTCATTCCTTCAGTAATTTCCCTTTTGTATGTTTCAAAAGGCCATGCTTGCATCAGCGTCAGTGGGTTTATTTGGATATCACTCAAATTCCTGTCCAGACAATCCATTGATTTGACTGTCAGACTGACGTGGACTTTCTGCATTAGTATATTTTAGTTTTCACTATTTCTTTCCCTCGCTCCTCTAATTCTTCTCTCTTTCTCTTCTTTACTCACGTGTCATGTATGTGTGTGCGTGCGAACAGCGATGACCCTATTGTCCCTCTGTGTCAGACGTGTCTTGAGAAAGGCTGCCGCTCTGTTTCCTCCAAGATGAAGGTTGCCAAGAACGACCTGGCCAGTTGCCAAGAACGTTCCTCCGGTGAACGGCGGCGTTTTGTGACATTTGGGGGTGTGACAGAGATGGAGAATACGTCCTGGAAAGAGGAGGATGAGGAAGTGGGAGAGGGACAGGGGGACGAGGCAGAGAAGCTTCGATATCTCCTCTCGATGGCACCTGTTGCTGTGCCCACCATAGGGCTGGGCTTCCTCTGCCCCCGCGAGCGGGGGGCCGGTCGGGCGCGACCGCCTGGCCCGCCCGAGCAGAATGCTGCATACATACCGCATCCAGGCACCATGCTCCCAACGCGCCCCTATTTTTCTCTGATGGTCCATGGCTCGCTTGTCCACGGGCTGTGTGACACCTACAACATTCTCTCGTTCGTCCTCCCGTCCCCCGTCCAATATATCGTATCGTCTCGTCTGTCTCCTCCCGTGGTTCCCACCCTGGTACTGGCGGCACCCACCACGCACGTTTGCATGTCTCCTTTCTTGCCTGCAAAATGTGCAGTGTTGGGGGGCCTCCAGTACAGGGTGGGGACCCATGGTATCAACTCTCTTCCTACCTCCCTCTCGTCAATATTGTCTATCTTTAGTAATGCTTAATATATATTGCAGCGAAAGGGCATAATATAGTTTTCTGATGACTATTTTATACGAGTTTCCACCAGTTAGAATAAATGTCCATGTAAGTATTCTGTGTAAAGTTGCATGGAAAGGAAAGAAAATGAGGATCAATATATAATAATATCGAAATATAAAAAATAAAATATATAGAATTATATTGTTCATTATGAAAAAGTAAAATATATCTTGCTGTGTATATAGTCCATATATTATATTATAAATATATAAAATACTAAAAGTAAGATAAAGTTTCAAATAAAAGCGAAATAACTTCTAGTATAAATTCGCTGATTGTTTAGTGTGTTCCAAATAGATTGATATAATTTTTCGGCTTAGTTGTGTTCATGCCATGTTGGAATTACCGAAATTATGAGATTCCAACTTGAAAAAACCGTTCATGTCCTCTTAGACCTCATAATTACAACTTGTAAACTTTCAACTTTTTGAGAGCTCTGACTTGTACCACCTGACTGCCACAACGTCATACGAAAACACTCAAAATAGCAGCGGCTTCAGCTGTAAAATGTAGTTAAGCTCTTAATATTCAGTTAGTCTACAATAGTCCCAAATAGCAGTTCCTATGATTGATTATTTGTTAATGTCATGATACAAGAAAAAACAAAAAATTAATGAAAGACAAAGTTTGATGTTGCTATCACAGAGTTGAATAAATAGCTAATGTGCTGCTAAACTATAAGTGTATTAATGATGTATTTGCATAATGACTTCTTCTATTGCAGTTTTGTATATTGATTACACACAATCATTTAGCCATTTATAGACATTGAGAAGCAATTCTATGTCCGAGGACGTGAACAGCTCCGAATAACATCAAAGTTTGTCATCTAGTAATTACAGTAGTTGTGAAATGGCACAGCAATGAACACACCATTAGTTTCTATTTTATTTCATTGTTTACTTCACAATATGACCCCTTTAGACACCATTGTGTTCTTAGAATCAAGCAGAGCAGTAATATTTGGTCCTGTGATGTGAAGTATACTGACACACTATTGCTTGTTGAGGACCGCCTGCTTTCAGAAACCAAGTTATGTTTATCAAATGATCTGAACATACATGCAGAGACTCACCCTCATGTGTGTTGGAGTTTGTGTATAGTGATCTTAGCAGTGATGCTGCATTTACAGGGCATGTTGATTTCATCTCACTGGGGTTTATGAAAGAGAACTCATGCCTTGAGAGAATATTAGCATGATGCAAGCAACTGTAGCAGCACTGAATGAATGATGCTTGAAACTGTTATTATTTTGGCTAGGAGGGCTTATAATTGAGGCTGTTAGCATGATGCTAACAATTATAGCACCCCTAAATTATGCTAAAACTGCACTTTTTTGGCCTGTTCAGGATTAGCTGTGAATAGTGTAAGGCGTGGGGTCTTAGGTGCCCGTGAGCTGATGTGAATAAAGACGATGGACTTGAAAATATCGAAGGCTAGTAACTTTTATTGAGCAAAGTCCTAGAACTGGGGAGGAAAGCAGCACTAATCTCCGTGCCCGCCACACTCTACTTCCAGAGGGCGCAACCCCAAACTAAGTCCTTGGACAAAAACATGCCAGAAATAGAATACCATGAAATTAAAAAACAACTTCACATAGTATACCCGTGGGGAAAAAGAAACTCCAACGAAAAAAAAACACAAACCCAAAAAAAACCTTTCAACATATAGAAAGTAACAATGTCCTTAAACCATACAAAACAATGTGCAGATTATTGGTGCAATACAACCAAAATTGTCAATAAACACAATACAGGGTGTTTATGTGTACTGCAGCAAAGATTCTAAAACAAACAACTGATAACAAGTTTTTCTTTTTTTCTTCTCTTATTTCACAACATAATCCTTAAACCTTGCAGGCAATTTGACGGGCCTGCGACCTAACAGTCTAGGGTCCAGCACACCATGCAGAGCCATAGTAGGACGGTCCACTTTTGAGGTTACAGTGTCCATGTCATCCGGCTGTGTGACAGTAAACTGTCCAGTGTTGTGAGTTAAGTTCAGGGGGGACTGTCCCAAATGCAAAGACCTAGCGGGACTCTGACTGGGGACCTCCCCAGTAAAGACAACAGAAGGCAAGTTCTCCTGGATAGCAAGTGTAGAGGAATTAGAAGTACTAGTGGGTACTTCCCTTTCAACAGGCTGTGCAATGGGAGATGATGCATCCGAGACTGTTTGTCCAAGCTGATAGGTGGAAGAAAGGTAAGGTTTAAGACGGTTATAATGTACCACTTGCGGTGTCTTTTCAGGAAAACCTTTTGGCTGAATAGCATACAGTACAGAATAACTATCAGTAGGCTGAACATTTTGTGTTACAATGTAGGGCCCTTTCCAACGTGGGGCCAGCTTACACCGGGAATGAGCAGGATCATTCAACCAAACCAAGTCTCCCACATTGTATGAGGTGTATTTGGCCTTTTTGTCATATTGAGCTTTTTGCTGCTCATGAGCATGTTCCTGATTCTCCTGACGGAACTTGAAAGCAAACTGCAATTTCCTGTAGACAGATGAAGCATACTCTGCTGGGGTGCCGGCAGAGGCACTGGAAGGTTCAGTAGGACAAGGGAAAAGTAAATGAACTGGCAATCTGGCGTCACGCCCATGCACAAGGAAGAAAGGGGTGTATCCAGTGCTGCTGTGTACACTAGTATTATAAGACAACTGGATTGCCCTTAACATGGTATCACATGGCTCTGTTTGCTGGTACAGACATTTACTCAACTGATCTTTCAGAGTGCGATTAAATCTTTCGATTAAACCATCTCCCTCCGGATGATAAGGAGAAGTCCTGGTTTTGGTGACACACAACTTGGAACACAGCTCCTTGATTAAATCTGCCTCAAACTGACGGCCTTGATCTGTATGAAGGCATTCAGGAACACCATGCTCTGTGACATACTGTTCAAAAATACATTGTGCAACCGTTACAGCTCTTTGGTCTTTCATAGGGTACAAATTCACATACTTTGTGAAATAGTCTTGGAGAACGAGGACATATTTATGGCCTGATGGTGACACAGGGAGCTCGGTAATGTCAGCTGCCACCTTTTCAAAAGGACGACTGGCATGAATAGTCTGCAGGGGAGCTACACGATGTGGGACTGGCATAGATCTTGACTGACATGGGACACACTGTTGACAGTAGTTCTCTATGTCTCTAGTCATGTATGGCCAGTAGAAATGCTCTCTAGCTCTTGCAAGTGTCTTTTTATGACCAAGGTGACCTACAGTGGAATGTCCATGTAAAAACTGTAACACCTGGGGACAGCTTTGCTGGGAATGACTACATGAAGATTAGGTGACTCTTTTGGTTTGTTACAGACAAAACGGTAGATTTTCCCATCCTGCAAATGCAGTCTATTAAATTGTCTCCAGTACACTTTGAGTTCTGCTGAACCTTTCTTTAGAACCCAAGCTGGAGGTCTCCTTCCGTCTTCCAAACACTCACTCACTGTCCTCAGTGTGACATCATCTTTTTGACACTGTGCAATATTGACTGACAAAGTCTGAGAAAGGTCTATGACAGCATGAGCGGTAAGAGGGGCTGTGACTAAAGGAGGTTCTGACTTGCCTGATATTGAGGGATCAGAAGTAGGCTGAGGAGTGGTATCACTTGGAGTCGGGCGTCTAGATAGTGAGTCTGCATTTGTGTGCTTTGCACCATTCCTGTGTTTTATGACCCAATTGTACACATCAAGCTCCAATGCCCAGCGTGCCCTACGTCCGGTTGGATCTCGATCGATAGGCATTTTCTTTAAACCTAACAAGGGGCGATGATCGGTAACAATCACAAAGGGGCACCCTTGCAAGTAGTGTGAGAAATGTCTAACGGACCAAACAATAGCCCACCATTCTCTGTCAAAGGTGGACCAGTTGCGCTCTGTTGCACTTAGCACATGACTGGCATAGGCTACTACCTTTTCAACACCCTGTTGTTGTTGTGCAAGAACGGAGCCAATGGCATGGTGAGATGCATCTGTATACAGAATAAAAGACTTGCTGAAATCAGGGTAGGTGAGAATGGGAGGGGAAGCTAGAGCATGCCGAAAATACTGAAAAGTGTCCTCACATTGTTCACTCCATGCAAATTTGGCATGTTTCTTCGTAAGGCTGTGTAAAGGGCTGCCTTTTCTGCAAAGTCTTTGATAAAACGCCGGTAGTAGGAACAGAGGCCTATGAAAGCTCTAACCTCTGTAGGTGTAGTTGGACGAGGCCAGTTCAACACTTTCTCAGTCACTTTGGGGTCTGGTTGAATGCCATCCTTCGAAACAACATGTCCTAGAAAGAGTACAGACTCTTTGAAAAACTGACACTTTTGAGGATGGAGTTTGAGGCCAGCTTGCCGTAATCTACGAAACACTTCAGAGAGACCATGAATGTGGTCTTTAAAGGTCTTACTGAAGACTATTATGTCATCAAGATATACTAAAGTCTTGGACCAATAGAGGCCACGGAGAACAAGTTCCATCAATCGCTGAAATGTTGGGGGGGCATTAGTAAGACCCATTGGCATGACCTTAAAATGATAGAGGGAATCACCTGTAGTAAAGGCAGTTTTCTCCTTGCTAGCATCATCCATTTGAATTTGCCAGTAACCACTGGACAAATCTAGAGTGCTAAACAAGGTGGCTCCAGAAAGGGCATCTAAACTGTCATCCACACGTGGAAGTGGGTGTGCATCTTTGATAGTAATTGAGTTCAAACGTCTATAATCGATACAAAATCTATAAGAGCCATCCTTCTTACGGACAAGTATCACCGGGGAAGCCCAAGGGCTATGACTAGGCTCAATTAAGTCAGCATCAAGAAGTTTCTGTACTTGGTTGTCGATTTCCTTTCGTAGGACAGGAGATGTACGGTATGCTCTCTGACGCACAGGGGACGTAGAGGATGTCTGTATGCTATGCTTAATCAAATCAGTTCTACCTAGATCGGCAGAGGTAGTGCTAAAGACATCACAGTTCTCTTGTAGGAGGGAGTTAACTACTTCTACCTCACTGGGAGTAAGAGTGTCAGTACCCATGTGAACATCAGGTATTTGGCATGAAAGGCTTGGCAGGCTAACCTGAGCAACAAGACTATCCATAGGCCTATAGAAATCAGAAGGCACATTACGTACAGTGTAGAATTGACCTAAATGGGTCTGTTTGGGCAGCTCAATGTCCTGGTGTGTAGGATTAAGTAGATGAACTACAGTGAGCCCATTTTCAACATTAGAGAAGCTACGAGCAACAGCCAAGTCTTTGTCAAATGTCACATTCGGTTCTAGAATACCTTGAAAACCATGAAGCTGACTTCTTGTTTCTGAGGTACATGCTACAGAAGCAGGAACAACAACCTCTGTCAAGGGAGGGACTGAGACCTGTGAGAGCAAGGACACATTACAGCAAAAAGGTAATGCATGTGAGGAACTGAGAAGGGACATTTTCTCATTATTGAACATAAAAGTACCAGAGGCTGTGTCAATTGAGGCACCATGTGTTTTGAAAAAGTCCCATCCAAGAAGGACATCCTGTCTAGAGTCTCTTACAACATACATGTTCATACTGAATGTATGTGACCCAAGACGTAATGTGACAGGTAATGAGCCTAAAATGTCTAATTGTTGTCCTGTCAGTGTGTGTGCCACCTGGAAACTTTTGAGTAAGGGGCGATGTTTCAGTGCAGGGATGTGTTGACGTAAGGCCTCACTAATGAGCGACAAACCAGCGCCAGTGTCAAGAAAAACACTGACTTCTTGGTCCTCAACGAGTCCTTTTATGTATGGTGTCCAGATTGCAGAGTCCGAAGATGTCACTGTGTTGTCGCTATGGGCCGCTGACAGTTGAACTGAAGATTGGCCCTCATCTCCAGCTACCATTCGTTTCCCGACCGCTGCTGCTCGGTGAAGCGTACATGGCGTAAATGTGGTCGTTGTGGACTTGGAGAGCGATGACTGTAATACTGCTCACCCCTCCGTCGATCTCGGTTCCTGCCTGGACTGCTGTCATCATTCGATTGACGCCTGTAGCTGGGTTGAGAAGTCACCGAGTCATCGTATGCAGCATATCCCCGCTGAGGGCTAAAGCGAATATCTCGACTGTCATAGAGTAAGGGTCTTTCATAGCCTTGCTGCTGATGATAACTTGGCCGGGGGCTCCCTTGTGGTCTGTGATGACTGCTACTGGAACGTAGAGGAGATCTTCCTCTGGAGTAGGGCTCATCAGATGCAGTGAAATGTTGATAGCGAGAAGATGACAAATATTGATTGTCTTTAGCTCTGTCTACTTAAGGTGATCGTCGACGATAGGCAAAGTGATGTTCTGGAGATGAAAAAAAAATGGTATAATGAGACTTCGGCTACGTCAGCATAGTAACAACAGACTGAAGTTTGTCAACTTTCAGATGGAGGTCACTGAGCTGCGCTGCAAGCATATTGGTGGAGTCTGTCGTGAGGCTATGTACCACGGTCGGTTGAGGCAGAGGAAACAACTCCGTGGCTGCAGAACGTGCTCTCTCACACCGACCAGCTACTTTAATCGCATCTTCAAGTGTAGTAACACCAAACTCATACAGCTTAGCTTGCAATCCAGGATCAAGTCCAGCTATAAAACGTCGCAAAATGTCACCTTTGATGGCTGATTCTCCATAGTCCGGAAAAGCTTGGTGAACAAGGCGGGTCAATTCGGCAGCATACACTTCCAATGGCTCGTTACTCAGACGCGGTCTGGCATTCAAGTAAGTTTGAAAGGTTCTTAATAGCTGTTTTTGATTGAAAACTGCAGCTAATTTGCTACAAGTGGTGTCATAATTAGCTTTTATGTCATCCAACAAACTATCCCAGTAACTGAATGCAGCACCTGCCAATCTTGAAGGAAGTATTTTGGCAAGCTGAGGTTTGTCCATACCTGAGGTCTCACAACATACTTGAAAACGACGAGCCCACTGAGAAAAGCTTTCGTTGCCATCTCCAGTGAAGTCTGGAGGTAAAACAGCTCTGAAGTGCACTTGCGGGTTTGTGACATTGTCCTCTGCCATGTTTGAATCAATGCAGTGTTGTATCAGTGACATCCAGCAAAAGTATTTTTTGATAGATGGTTTGAAGGTTAGACTTAGTTAGTAAAGGTGCGATGACACAATTGTATTTTTTTTTTGTTTTTGTTTTTTCCCAAAGTCTTATTGCAATACTGTCTCCTTGAGTCTGGGCTATGGCGTTACCGAAGTCACCAGGGAGGAGTAAAGGGCACACGATGTCAGAAAAGGTGAACGTGGTTCAATCCTGGCAATAAGCAACTTCTAATAGTTTGTTGCAAAGTCTTATTTACTTTTATTGTCTCTTTTTCCCCCCCCCCCCCCCCCCCAAAAAAATGAAAGAAAACCGATAACTGAACATGAAATGAAAAATCACACGATGGTGAAAACAACAAAATTGCTCTAAAGTTAAAAATAGTCCGTCAGAATACAGTCCATGTAATTGAAACGGTACGTAAAGCAAAACGCGTTTCAGTCTAAATGAATCCACTAGTACAAATGATCCAGCATATATGATGAAAGGGCAGCGATTATCATATATTTTAGTCTGTCACATACCAGTCCAACAGTAACTACTCCAAAGACGCCGGAGACAACCACCGCTGCCACCAATAAATATGTAAGGCGTGGGGTCTTAGGTGCCCGTGAGCTGATGTGAATAAAGACGATGGACTTGAAAATATCGACGGCTAGTAACTTTTATTGAGCAGAGCCCTGGAACTGGGGAGGAAAACAGTCTCCGTGCCCGCCACACTCTCCTTCCCCGAGGGCGCAACCCCAAAATAAAAGTCCTTGACAAAAACATGCAGAAATAGAATACAATGAATATTAAACAAACAACTTCACAATAGCTTAGAGTAAGGCAGTTATCATGATGCTAACAACATAGCACTCATGAATGATACTTGAATCTGCTCTTGTTTGGGCTACTTAGGAGGAAAATTAGCTGTGAATGGCTTGCATTGAGGCTGTTAGTATGATGCTAACAACTGTAGCACCCACAAATTGTGTGAAAAATGAACTTTTTGGCCTGTTTAGAAGATAAATTAGCTGTGAATGCCACAGTAGTAGTCTGTGAAGAAACAGGAAAAAAGATGAAATATGTGTTTGTGCTTGTGTAAGAGAGTAATAAAGTGTGTTTCTGTAGTTTTGAGTAACTGCAATGGAGTTGCTTTGGTTCCCACTGGACTGCATCTTGCATTGCCTGTATCTGCATTCTTTGTCCTCCCCCCTCATTTTTTTATTTTCTGTCTCTGACTCATTGTTTCTCTCTTTCCTTCCACGCCTCACACATTATGAACTAACTTACTCAGTGGAGATGCAAACCCTGAGCCGCTTCCCATCATGCCCCCTGAACCTCCGAACCCTGTTCTGTTTGACCTTAAAATGCCTTTGACCTCCACCGAGCGCAGAGTGCTGGAGGAGGAACTGGCTGAGAAAGCAAAGGATGAGAGGGAGGATGATGAAGAGGATGAAGAAGAAGAGAGGCAACCAGATATAGAAAAGGATGACATGCTAGCTCGTAGAACAGGAGGATTTCAGAAGCCAGCAAGCGGGACTTCATATAACAGATTCCTCCCGCAGTCGGGTTCCAAGAGAGAGGGTGCTACAGCAGCTTCCTTAGCCCAGAAAGGAACGAGTGGAGAAAGAGATCTCCAATACCTTGAAAGAAGCATAAAGACAAAGAGAACCAAGATTGGACATAGGTGGGACAAGCAAGGCTGGCAGTCTCAAACTTCTCTTTGTTGGTAATGCATGAGTCTAACATGCTTTGTGCCATGGTGAAGAAAATACTCTTTCCTTTTGAGCACAATATTTATATTTTAGTAGTGTTGTCTAAGGAAAGCATGACTTTTAGCTTTTCTCATACTTGGTTAGGGATTTACTGCACCATTTGTGCAAAATATATAATGATACCTTGCTGATAAGCATTGTTACTAAGTGGTTGAATGTTTAATATTTGTTTAAAAATTCTGACAATATGATAAGCCTGATTATTTCCAGTAAATGGCTGATATTAAAAAACTACTGTTCTGTCTAAATAAATAAAAAACTAAAATCAGTTATTTTAAATTCTGTAAATTAATTTAGACATAATACCATTATGATGTATAATATGGAAAATTAATATTTTGAGATTTGCTCAAGATTAAACTTGATGTTAAATTGTTAATGTTTTTAATGAATAACTGTAATTCAGGTAATCAAAATATAAATATAGAAATAATTATTTAAATATCTAAATTATTTATGGGTTGTAGATATAAATAATTAGCCAATTAAATATCCAATATTGACCAATACTGGTCAATAATAAAACTCCAATGTTGCCTGATTACTGATATAGCACTGACTGATACTGTAACGTGCATCACTAGTTTTTTGCCTCGCAGACAATAAATTGGGGGGAAAATATAGATTTACACTGAAAGAGACACCTCTATCTAGAGATCTAGAAATCAAAATGCTTTGGCCAGGATACAACCTTCCATAATTCCTTAGAAGCCAATTTGCAATAGCAACCACCCAGAACACCTCAGCAATGAGCTTAAAATCACACAGAACATCTCACAGAAGTTTGCTTTTTGTTCTTAGGGAAATGTAGGTGTGCATTTGTTTTGAACCTGCTTGCATTAAGTTTTGCCTTGGAGAATATTGCATTATATCAAACTGAGTTTCATTTTCCAAGTTAGTTATCAGCATATGCTGTTTTGACAGAAATGAACCAGTCAGCCAAGTAACAAAGACACCTGTTCCAGTTGCTGTAGTCACAGAAAAGAACCCCGACATTGTACGTTCTTCTGCAACTAACGCCAATCGCTCTGGCAGTTACGATGAATGTGGGGATGACGATCAACTGCCAGATTTTGAGAAGGATGACATGATTGCACGAAGGACCGGATCTTACCAAAAGCCAAGTGCAGGACAGGCTTTTAATGCTTTTCTGCCCAAACCTGTTGCTGTCAAACATAAAATCACTCCTGTCAGTGGATCGCGGTCATACCTCAAGCCAAGAGAGCAAGAGACAGAAAAAAAAAAAAAAAAAAAAAAAAAAATCCCGTCTCTGGAAAGGTTAGGACATTTAGGCCTGAAGTGTTTGGCCTGTGAATGTCCGAATGCTTCTTTTGTGGTGTCCGTGCAAAAGGAGATTGTTTAAATTGCTATTAAATAAATTTTTTTAGATGTGGATTTGAGCTTGTTTAGTTCTTGTGTAGTTGATTTTCCGAGTACAGAGAAGTGATGAATGTCCTGTGCATCAGTGATTTTTTGGTGGCTATTGTCTGTTTACTAATATTTGTGACTGGCTTGGAGTTTCTTCACAAAACTGAATTTTCTCTTTGTTTCTAATCTTTGTATATATATATATACTTCACTCTGTTCTTTGCACTTGTCTTCTCTGTTCTCTCTGGCGATTTGTGTTTTGTAGCCAGAGAACAGAGCCTCGGCCTCCCTTTCACAGCACTGCTTTGCTTTAGTAACCATGGCAAATTTCTCAGCTTCACCCTTAGCTCTGTGGCCCCAAGAAATGCTGAGGACACGCCTAGGAAGTGCCCTCAGATGATGGACAGGCAGGAGGCGGGCTCTGTGGGTGTGGTGGGACATGAAAGTCTTATTAAAGATGAGACTATTACCAAAAGCCCCTCCCCCAAACCTCACCAACCCTCATGTCGCCCCCTTTGGCAGGAAGATGATGATCTCCCCCCAATGTGAGAAAGCACTTTCAGGACCAATTTATTACTTTTGAAAACAGCTCTGATTGAAATGTAGTTTTGTATTTCTGCATGGAAAGATTGTGTCCCATGCCTGTGTCTCTGCGTTTTATCACTGTTTCACTTTACTTTGTTCATTGGTGAAATGGTTATCCTTAAAGGTGCTGTAAGGGATTTTATTAGTGAAAAGCAAGCTTTTTTTATTTTTAAGAGTTTAGATTTGCTTATACGTGTCATTTGAGGGTGGAATTTTGGAAAGAGCAGGTGGTTTAATGCAGTGACTGACCTGGGGGGAGTTAGTGAAATGGCTAACTTACAGCACCTTTAAAGTCAATATGAAATGCTGTTGAGAACTCATTTTACTAACATGTTTTGTAAAATCAGATTAGGAAAATACATTAAGACACACACAAACATTTATATACACTGCTCAAAATTTTTTAAGGAACGCTTTGAAAACAAATCAGATCTCAATGGGGAAAAATATCATGCTGGATATCTATACTGATATGGACTGGGTAATGTGTTAGGAACGAAAGATTGCCACATCGTTTGATGGAAATTAAAATTATCAACCTACAGAGGGAGGAATTCAAAGACACCCCAAAAATCAAAACGAAAAAAATTATGCAGCAGGCTAGTCCATTTTGCTGAAATTTCATTGCAGCAACTCAAAATGGTACTCAGTAGTTTGTATGGCCCCCACGTGCTTGTATGCATGCCTGACAACGTCGGGGCATGCTCCTAATGAGACAACGGATGGTGGATCAAGGCATCACTGAGCTCCTGGACAGTCTGATGTGCAACCTGGCGGCGTCGGATGGACCGAAACATAATGTCCCAGAGGTGTTCTAATGGATTTAGGTCAGGCGAGCGTGAGGACCATTCAATAGTATCAATTCCTTCATCCTCCAGGAAACTGCCTGCATACTCTCACCACATGAGGCCGGGCATTGTCGTGCACCAGGAGGAACCCAGGACCCACTGCACCAGCGTAGGGTCTGACAATAGGTCCAAGGATTTCATCCCAATACCTAATGGCAGTCAGGGTGCCATTGTCTAGCCTGTAGAGGTCTGTGCGTCCCTCCATGGATATGCCTCCCCAGACCATCACTGACCCACCACCAAACCGGTCATGCTGAACGATGTTACAGGCAGCATAACGTTCTGCACGGCTTCTCCAGACCCTTTTACGTCTGTCACATTTGCTCAGGGTGAACCTGCTCTCATCTGTGTAAAGAACATGGCACCAGTGGCGGACCTGCCAATTCTGGAGTTTAATGACAAATGCTAATCGAGCTACACGGTGCCGGGCAGTGAGCACAGGGCCCACTAGAGGATGTCGGACCCTCAGGCCACCCTCATGAAGTCTGTTTCTGATTGTTTGGTCAGAGACATTCACACTTTTGGCCTGCTGGAGGTCATTTTGTAGGGCTCTGGCAGTGCTCATCCTGTTCCTCCTTGCACATAGGAGCAGATATCAGTCCTGCAGATGGGTTAAGGACCTTCTACTGCCCTGTCCAGCTCTCCAGAGTAACTGCCTGTCTCCTGGAATCTCCTACATGCTCTTGAGACTGTGCTGGGAGACACAGCATACCTTCTGGCAGTGGCACATATTGATGTGCTATCCTGGAGGAGTTGGACTGCCTGTGCAACCTCTGTAGGGTCCAAGCATCGCCTCATGCTACCAGTAGTGACACTGACCCTAGCCAAATGCAAAACTAGTGAAAAAGCAGTCAGAAAAGATGAGTAGGGAAAAAAATGTCAGTGGCCTCCACCTGTAAAACCATTCCTGTTTTGGGGGTCGTCTCATTGTTGCACATCTAGTGCACCTGTTGTTAATTTAATTTACACCAAAGCAGCTGAAACTGATTAACAACCCCCTCTGCAACTTAACTGACCTGGGCTGCGTTTCCCAAAAGCATAGTAAACCTAAGTTGATCGTAGCTCTATTGGCGGCAAATGGGTCTCTGTAGGGCTACGAGCTTTTAGGAAACGAGGCCCAGATCATATCCAGAGTTTAATTGAATTGATGCAATACTTGATTAAAAGAGTGTTCTTTTAAATTGGTTTTTTGAGCAGGTGGTAATATATATATCTATATATATATATATATATATAATATATATATTATAATACACAGTAGTCAACATTTGAAGTCAAAACTTTCATCAAAGTTCTCAAAACTAGGACAACCCATGTTAGTGCCAAGGGTAAACAAAGCCTATATTCTCTCTCTCTCCTCCTCTCTTCTCTATCTCTCTCTCTATATTATAATATATATCTATATATATTATATATTTATATATGAAGAGGTCATTGCACAAACAGATACTCGTTTTTAAACAATTTTCAGAAATCAAGTTTTCATTGTGCATTCCAATTAATTTCAATCAAACTGCAGTTGGGTTATTTAGATTAGTTTAAAAAATAACTAAAAATGACAGCTAACTAACACAATAAAAACATAACAATAAAAAACATGATTTATGAAAATTAAAAAAACAGAGTTATCTGTTTTTGCAAATAAATTTCATAGACTTACAACGGTATATATAAAATGTGTGTTGTAATAGTGAGGCACTGTTTTATTTAGGTGTAGGCCTAATAAATATATATACTCATATATATATATATTAGATATATATTTAAAGGACTGTAATTTGTGTTCTATTATGTTCAACCATTTTGTTCTTTAAAGCTCAGCTTTATTTACATTGTTTTTTATCCATTAATGTTCTAGATTCAGAGCTACTAGTGTTTCTGACACAGAGTAAGTTTCTTTTCCTTTCTCTTTGTATTTCTTACTTTTGCTGAAGAACTGAGCAGTTGCATGTAGCAAGCATTCAGCAGTGTCTCTGTTCACATGCAGATACAACCATTTTCTAAACTGACATACTCTCTCTTGAACTTTGTGCATGCATATTCAAAAGTCAAGCCTGCCCCTACACATGCATGTAATAACATATGTTTGAATCTTTCTCATGGTTTGCTGTGGTGGATACTTCAGCTCCCTGTATTAAAGGAATATTCAGCAAAAAAATAAAATTCATTAATTTACTCCTCATGTCGTTCTAAATCTATGACTATGTGAGGGAGAAAAACATGAATGTGCTACTCTCTCTTTTCTTTTCCATGCATTTATAATAAATTGGAGTTTACAAGCTTCAAAAAGATGTAAATATGACTTGTGTGCACATATTTTACATTTAATGAAGTCATCTGATTTGTATTAAATAACAAAAATTTGATATGGTATCATGATAATATGGGTTTTGAACAACATGACGGTTTCTTGAGCAATAAGAAATTATATTGTCAAAAATTTACATTTTACTTGTACTTTTTCTTGTAGTTCTGTTTATATTGTTCATGGTCCCAATAACCATGTGTTGCTCTTGCACTAACATTTCTTCCATTTAACCATGTCATTCCTCTTTAACATCTATGTCTAGATATAATAGAGAGATATATATCTATATATATATGTCTAACTTTTTTTATCAAGAATTTCCTATTTTCGTGCCTTCAGGTCTCAGAGGAAGAGATGTGTTGTTATTTTCGATCTGGCTTTGATTGCACCTTTCCTTCTTCAGCTAAAAGCGTTACAGCACTTGTAAACATGTCTGTTTTTGTTTGTTATTCAAAGGAGTATGAGTTTGATTGACATGCGGGATGAAGAGGATGAGATGGCCTACCTTCGGCCACATAGCCAATCACGACATGAGGAGGACCAGTGGCAGGACGTGAGTCACACAAACCCACACAAGCATGTGTTTAATGAGCTTACACGCATAAGTGTGTACATTCTCTGACTTCTGTGTGTAGGACTTGGCTCGCTGGAAGAATCGAAGGCGAAGTGCATCTCAAGATTTGATCAAAAAGGAAGAAGAGAGGAAGATGATGGAGAAGTTAATGACAGCGGATGGAGGATCTGGCCATCGCAGGAAGAGCATCAAGACATACAAAGAAATCATAGAGGAGAAGTGAGACACACTGAAATCTCTATGCCCTCCTGATGTAGCAGATTGTGGGGTTTAGTGAATAGAAGTATTGGCATTGAAATACAGAGTGCAAAATTTACTGCTTTTTAGTGAAACTGCCTTTTAGAATTGGTCTAGGCTTAGGGTCACTAGGCTTGACTAAAATACACCTTCTATGATGAGCATGTTTTTAATTTTTGGATTAAAATTCATTTAGATGATGAATTTTAAAAATGTCAGGGCAATACATTGGGATATCGTAATTACTTTTTTATTTTTACGTAACGGTAATAATAAGAAATGCTTTTTGATGTTTGGTGAAATCTTTCACCAAATCAGCATATTAGAATGATCTCGGAAGGATCATGTAACACTAATGGCTGCTGAAAATTCAGCTTAGCATCATAGGAATAAATTACATTTTAAAACGATATTCAAATAGAAAACAGTTAGTTCAGCAAAAAATTTCACAATATTACTGTTTTTGTGAATTAATACTTGAGTAAAATACTTTAAAGGGGTCATATGACGTTTCTAAAAATAATATTATGTTGTGTAATGAAATGTGTTTATGCGGTTTAAGGTTAAAAAACACATTATTTTCCACATACTGTACATTATTGTTTCTCCTCTATGCCCCGCCTTTCTGAAACGCGTCGATTTTTATAAAGCTCATCAGTCTAAAAAAACGAGGTGTGATCTGATTGGCCAACTATCCAGTGCGTTATGATTGGCCAAAATCCTCAAGCGTGTGACGGAAATGTTACGCCCCTTACCATACTGTGATGCCGTCTCCCGGCAGGACGAGACAAAACCAATAAAACCCATTATAAACGAGGCATTTGTTGCATCCAGTGGGGACATAAGTACTGATTATAATGACTTACACTGTCTTTTACGAGTTGCGTTGCATCGCGCCGCGTAAACAGAAAGCCTGACCAAAACCAAAGCTCAAGTTTGAATCATCAGTGGCAGATACTTTAAATATGAAAATGTGCTTACAGGCTGTGAGTCAGCATCATAGACTGTATAGGGTCAGCATGTGCGCCGAAGGAGAAACGGGAACTGAATTCACCGGAACACCGGCATTGTAAGCTACTCTCCCAGGAAACAGTCCTCGTCCTCCGTAAAATGTGCTGCACACATCTGAATATTTGGGTTGAACTGTTCTGGAACAGTGTTGTAAATACAACTTAACCACTGATTTCTAGTTGTGTCCTCTTTTGGAAGACCAAACAAAGTAGTTTCGCTTTCACAACGAAACACACAGCGTCTCCACGACATGTCGGTGGCGGCAACAATACTACAGCGAAAATAAAAATGACGCCTTCTTTCTTTGCGTGAACATTAGGGCGGTGTTATGCCAATCTTCCCACACAGTGACGTAGATATGTGGGGGCATGTTTAAACGAAGTGTTTTAGGAGGGTGTAGACGAGTCTTAACTTTTATAAAGAATATCTCTCCCCCCCCTCCCCCTCCCCTCTCCCCCCCTACCTTGGGTTGAGACTTTAGTCTTTTGCAACTTTAGGGATCTTATCTATTCACGAACAGCTTGTAACACTCCAAAGAGAAAGGATTCTTTAATGAGCAACAGAGACTTCTTTTAAAAGTAAGTAGTAATCATCTTGTTTTGTTATTTCTTAGAAAAAAATAATATTTGAAGAAATATTATCTTATAATATTATATATTTGTTTTATACATATATAATATTTTTGTCCACTAATACAAGTTGTTTAGGGGTGGGACCCCACAATACCAGACTATTAGGACTGTATGTCATGGTCAGTAAGTAGGAGATAATTGAAAATGCAGTGGTTTTTATATTTGAACATTTTTTATAAATATATAATATTTTTGTCCACCTAATAAAACTTGTTTAGTGTGACCCACCAACTACAGACTCTTATGACTGTATGTCAAGGTCAGTAATTATGAGATAATTTTTGAAAATGCAGTGTTTTTTATATTTGAACATTTCTCATGAATATACATTAATGAATGAATTATCATTCTAATACAGTGGGTACGGAAAGTATTCAGACCCCCTTAAATTTTTCACTCTTGTTATATTGCAGCCATTTGCTAAACTCATTTAAGTAATTTTTTTCCTAATTACTGTACACACAGCACCCCCTATTGACAGAAAAACACAGAATTTTTGACATTTTTGCAGATTTATTAAAAGAGAAAAACTGAAATATCACATGGTCCAAAAATATTCAGACCCTTTGCTGTGACACTCATATAATTAACTCAGGGGCTGTCCATTTCTTCTGATAATCCTTGAGATGGTTCTACACCTTAATTTGAATCCAGCTGTGTTTGATTATACAGATTTGACTTGATTAGGAAAGCCACACAACTCTCTATATAAGACCTTACAGCTCACAGTGCATGTCAGAGCAACTGAGAATCATGAGGTCAAAGGAACTGCATGAAGAGCTCAGAGACACAATTGTGGCAAGCCACAGATCTGCCCAAGGTTACAAAAAAAAATTCTGCTCCACTTGAGGTTTCCTAAGAGCACAGTGGCCTCCATAGTCCTTAAATGGAGACGTTTGGGATGACCAGAACCCTTACTAGAGCTGGCCATCCGGCAAAACTGAGCTATCGGGGGAGAAGAGCCTTGGTGAGAGAGGTAAAGAAGAACCCAAAAGATCACTGTGGCTGAGCTCCAGAGAAGCAGTCGGGAGACGGGAGAAAGTTGTAGAAAGTCAACCATCACTGCAGCCCTCCACCAGTCGGGGCTTTATGGCCAAGTGGCCCGACGGAAGCCTCTCCTCAGCGCAAGACACATGAAAAAACACCTGAAGGAATCCAAGATGGTGAGAAATAAGATTCTCTGGTCGGATGAGGCAAAGATAGAACTTTTTGGCCTTAATTCTAAACGGTATGTGTGGAGAAAACCAGGCACTGCTCAATCACCTGTCCAATACAGTACCACAGTGAAGCATGGTGGTGGCAGCATCATGCTGTGGGGGTGTTTTCAGCTGCAGGGACAGGACGACTGGTTGCAATCGAGGGAAAGATGAATGCGGCCAAGAACAGGGATATCCTGGACGAAAACCTTATCCAGAGTGCTCAAGACCTCAGACTGAGCCGAAGGTTTACCTTCCAACAAGACAAATACCCTAAGCACACAGCTAAAATAACGAGTTCCTAGCCCTCTTCTAAAATAACGAAGGAGTGGTTTCACAACAACTCTGTGACTGTTATTGAATGGCCCAGCCAGAGCCCTGACATAAACCCAATTGAGCATCTCTGGAGAGACCTAAAAAATGGCTGTCCACCAACGTTTACAATCCAAACTGACAGAACTGGAGAGGATCTGCAAAAAGGAATGGCAGAGGATCCCCAAATCCAAGTGTAAAAAACTTGTTGCATCTTTCCCAAAAAGACTCCTGGCTGTATTAGATCAAAAGGGTGTTTCTACTAAATACTGAGCAAAGGGTCTGAATACTTAGGACCATGTGATATTCAGTTTTTCTTTTTTAATAAATCTGAAAAATGTCAACAATTCTGTGTTTTTCTGTCCATATGGGGTGCTGTGTGTACATTAATGAGGAACAAAAATTTTACTTAAATGATTTTAGCAAATGGCTGCAATGTAAAAAAGAGTGAAAAATTTAAGGGGTTCTTAATACTTTCCGTACCCACTGTATGTAATTGACATTCTATTGATCTCACTCTTTCTCTTTCAGAGAGCGTAGGGAACAGGAGCTACATGAACAATACTGTAAGGCCTCCACTCCAGAAGAAAAGGCAGCTGTGCTTCAACGCTATGCTCTCCGTTTCACCATCAGTGATGCCATATTGGAGAAACTCCAGCTCCCCAAACTGCCTTCTGCTGCTCCACCAATGCACACGTCACCTCTTCATCAACCCGAGAAGAAGCTGACATGCACCACCTTAGTAGAAGCAGAGGGTCCAGAGCCTGAACAAACTACCCAAACACACCACAGTGTCTATATAGACCAGAAGACTACACAAAAACAGGCACCAGCACAGGCCAAAACCCCTGAACCATCACCTTCTGAGACCACCAAAGCTCCAGAAGTCCTGTCAGCACCCACACGAGTTCCTCCGGCTCCGTCGAAGCCTGTACCCCTGATCACCCCAAAACCCTACAGCCAGCCCAAATTCAGCCAAGGCTTCCGCAAATCAGTCAAGGCAAGAATATCTTTCCCAGGACTGTAATATCTATAACAAATTCATTTAACAATGGCAAAAAATCTCTGCATATAAAAACTGGGTAGGACAGCTAGAGATTTTCAAACCTTTTGGACCTCCAAATGTGATGATCTTACAAAAATATAAAGGCAGTTATAGACCTGTTAATATTGTATGAGAAAACACATGCTATTTTAAGGCAAAATGATTTTTACAAAATTAAATAGTTGGCTTTTAAAATGTAAATATTGAATTACTATACCTGAAGCCAAAGCAGAATTATTAAAATAAAACTAAGCAAAATAATGAAATCAATTAATTAAAAAGTTAAAATAATTTACTTAGAGTTAAGTGAATGTACATCCATTTCATAAAATCCTTTTGATTTGAATTTTTTTTTTCTTCTTCTTCAAGTTTTCCACGGTGTCCAGGCCCATGTTTAAAAACCCCTGAGACAATGCCAGAATAGTTCACTAAAAAATGTAAATTCTGTCATTACTCACCGTCATATTGTTCAAAATCTGTATGAACACAACAGAAGTTATCTTTCATAATGTCTTTTTCCATATATTGAAAATGGATGAGACTAATGACAGTTGTCGTTGCCATTGGCTTCCTTTGTATGAAAAAGACCAACCTGGACATCTTGCTAGATAGCTCCTTATGTGTTTCACGCAAGAACGACATAAAGGCAAGTAAATTATCTTTGGGTAATGATAATCAGCTTAAATAAATGTGTGTTGTTTGTTTTTATTACAGAGTGATGGGCTGATACGTGTGAACTGTGACAGCACTCAGCAGGAGAGCAGAGAGAGGGCTGATAGAGATTCTATGTTGTGTCCTCAAATCAACTTCTCTTCCTCACCTCCAAAGCCAGATACTCAAAGTCAACAAAATGAGGAGCTCATTGTTTTAGAAGCCTCAGAACACCAGCAAAACTTACAGACTTCCATTTCTGACAAGAAGAATGAAGTCATAAAGGAGGAAAAAAAGTGTTCTCTTAGTCCTCAGGAAGAGAATAGCAAAGAAGACACCTCAACTACACTGTCGGTGTCAGAACCAGAAGGTTGAGAATTATAATATTAGCCACAGTTTTTTAATATTTTGAATATTTGTGGAATATATACAGTCGAAGTCAAAAGTTTACATACACCTTGCAGAATCTGCAAAATGTTAATTATTTTACCAAAATAAGAGGGATCATACAAAATGCATGTTATTTTTAATTTAGTACTCTCCTAAATAAGATATTTTACATAAAATGTGTTTACATTTAGTCCACAAGAAAAAAAAATAGCAGATATTATTAAAATAACCCCATTCAAAAGTTTATGACACTTGAAATTTAATACTGTGTGTTACCTAATGATCCAAAATCTGTTTTTTTTTTGTTTAAGGGATAGTTGTTCATAGTCCCTTGTTTGTCCACATTAACTGCCTTCTGTGTCCTTAGAAAGTCCTTCAGTCTCAACTATTTTTTTTTGGTTTCCCAGCATTTTTTCTGTATTTTCAACAATGACTGTATGATTCTGAGATGCATCTGTTCACACTGAGGACAACTGAGGGACTCATATGCAACTACAAAAGGTTTCAAACTCTCACTGATGCTCCAGAAGGAAAAACAATGCATACCTTTTGAACAGAATGAAGACGTGTAAATTTTTCTTATTTTGCCTAAATATCATATTTTTCATTTAGTACTGCCCTTCAGAAGATACTTACATGTTTCCCAGAAGGCAAAATAAGTTAAATTTACCCTGATCTTCACATTTAAAAAGCTGTGGATCATTCAGGGAACAAAACAGTAGTAAGAATCAAGTGTATGTAAACTTTTAAACAGGGTCATTTTTATAAATTCAACAATTATTTTCTCTTGTGAACTATATGTAAACATCTAACATCTTAATGGTGAAAATTTTGTTTCATTTCAGTACTAATAAACAATAAGATCCCTCTTCTTTGGTAAAATAATACATTTTGCAGATTCTGTATATACCTGTGTGTTGTGTTGGTTCCAGTATAATTATATATAGTAGTTTAAGGGGTCTTAATCATGAGAAATTAACTATCGTCATAACAATGAAGGTTTTACTGTAACTTTAAAATCAAAACTTCTTCTTACCCCCGTACAAACATTTTTTTTTGAAATAAAGGGATAATGCAACTCCAAAATGAAAAACCTGTGATCAACTAACTCACCGCTCTGTAAACCTGGTAGCATTCTTTCTTCTGTGGAACATAAAACAATATACAGTGGGGGAAAAAAGTATTTAGTCAGCCACCAATTGTGCAAGTTCTCCCACTTAAAAAGATGAGAGAGGCCTGTAATTTTCATCATAGGTATATCTCCACTATGAGAGACAAAATGAGAAAAAAAAATGCAGAAAATCACATTGTAGGATTTTTAAAGAATTTTTTTTGCAAATTATGGTGGAAAATAAGTATTCGGTCGATTACAAAATTTCATCTCAATACTTTTGTTATATACCCTTTGTTGGCAATGACAGAGGTCAAATGTTTTTTCTGTAAGTCTTCACAAGGTTTTCACAAACTGTTTCTGGTATTTTGGCCCATTCCTCCATGATCTCCTCTAGAGCAGTAATGTTTTTTGGGCTGTCGCTGGGCAACACGGATTTCAACTCCCTCCAAAGATTTTCTATGGGGTTGAGATCTGGAGACTGTCTAGGCCACTCCAGGACCTTGAAATGTTTCTTACGAAGCCACTCCTTCGTTGCCGGGCGGTGTGTTTGGGATCATTGTCATCTGAAAGACCCATCCCCGTTTCATTCATCTTCAATGCCCTGCTGATGGATGGTTTTTCCCTCAAAATCTCACGATACATTCCCCATTCATTCTTTCGTTACAAACGGATTAGTCGTCCTGGTCCCTTTGGCAGAAAAAACATCCCCAAAGCATGATGTTTTCCACCCCATGCTTCACAGTATGTATGTGTTCTGGGGGGGGGATCAACTCGCATTCTTTTTCTCCTCCACACGACGAATTTTTTGAGTTTTTTTACCAAAATTTCTATTTTGGGTTTCAGCTGAACCATATGACATTCTCCCAATCCTCTTATGGATCATCCAAATGCTCTCTAGCAAATTTAAGACGGGCCTGGACATGTACTGGCTTAAGCAGGGGGACACGTCTGGCACTGCAGGATTTGAGTCCCTGGCGGCGCAGTGTGTTACTGATGGTAGCCTTTGTTACTTTGGTCCCAGCTCTCTGCAGGTCATTCACTAGGTCCCCCCGTGTGGTTCTGGGATTTTTTGCTCACAGTTCTTGTGATCATTTTGACCCCACGGTGTGAGATCTTGCGTGGAGCCCCAGTTCGAGGGAGATTATCAGTGGTCTTGTATGTCTTCCATTTTCTAATAATTGTTCCCACAGTTGATTTCTTCACACCAAGGTGCTTACCTATTGCAGATTCAGTCTTCCCATCCTGGTGCAGGTCTACAATTTTGTTTCTGGTGCCCTTTGACAGCTCTTTGGTCTTGGCCAAGGTGGAGTTTGGAGTGTGACTGTTTGAGGTTGTGGACAGGTGTCTTTTATTACTGGATTTGTACTGATAACGAGTTCAAACAGATGCCATTAAAACAGGTAACCAGTGGAGGACAGAGGACCTCTTAAAGATGTTGTTACAGGTCTGTGAGAGCCAGAAATTTTGCTTGTTTGTAGGTAACCAAATACTTATTTTACCGAGGAATTTACCAATTAATTCTTTTTAAAATCCTACAATGTGATTTTCTGGATGTTTTTTTTCTCATTTTGTCTCTCATAGTTGAGGTAAACCTATGATGAAAATTACAGGCCTCTCTCATCTTTTTAAGTGGGAGAACTTGCACAACTGGTGGCTGACTAAATACTTTTTTGCCCCACTGTATTTAGAGAAATGTCACAGTGGCTTTTTTTTTTTGGTCCATTCCATACAATGGCTGTGTCCGAAAGCTGAAAAATGCTGCCTTCGGAGGATGCATTCATGGCCTGTCTCTTGAGATGCCTTCATCCGATTTTTGAAGGCAGCATAGATGTTTCCATCGCTGCCTTTGATATCCCACAATCCTGTGCATCCCATTTCATGATAGTTGAGCTTAAAAAATAAAGATGGCATCTGAAAGTAGCGTTTGATGATTAGTTTGTGTGTAAATGTATGTTTCTGACCAATTTTTTGATGTTACTTGTTGCGAGAAATCAGTATTATAGTAATTAAATATTCGCTTGGTTATCACCAAAGATTGTTCTATTTTGTTGTAAATCATTAAACCGTTATGTTGCCTCAGACGCCTGTCCAAATCAGTTTTTGTGAGGTGCCTTGAGCACAAACACTTCCACTAAGCATGCCTGTAGGCATCAGGCAACAAGTCAGATCTACGCTTTCTGAACAGCCAATGGAAGTCATGGACCTCCAATGTTGTTTGGTCCCAAAATTTTCAAAATCTTTCCACAGAACAAAGACATGCATACAGGTTTGGAATGACAACAGGGTGAGTATATAATGACATAATTTTCCTTTTTAGGTGGACTATCATTTTAAGTAGTGAAAGTAGTTAAATTTGTTTGCATCTAGTCACCTTAATATATTGACCCTTAGCTGCCCACATTTCACATCAGCAACATCCATTACAGCAAATGTTAAAAAACTTAACCCCTAAGTGCAAATACATACAAATTCTGATTGAGCAAAAATAAAAATTTGAAACAAAGATAAAATAAGATGGGACTTATTTAAAGCAGAGGTAAACTGAATCATTTTTATATTAGCTTATAGTTTCCTATTTCATCAGGAAAGCAGCCAGTGCCTGACACGATGATGAAGCGCAGCTGTGTTGTCACAACAACCATAGTGACAGAACTCACTCAGACACACCCCGTCCCACCAACTGATGCATCCAGCACCGAGCAGGTGGGCTTGATTTCTCTCTTTTCAATTTTTAATAAAACATTTATTCATTGATTTTCAAATACATCCGCTGATTCTTAAAGGTAGACCCTTGGGCTGGCTGAAAGTAAGCGATTAGTTAAGAGTAGTCTTTATTATTTTGTATGACATTATCTTGTTTGCGTCTTTGAGCTTGATACTTTATTCTTATTGGCCGGTGTCTTTGCATTCATGACTACTAAATTGTTTAACTGACCCAAATGTGTAATTTCCTATATAGTTGTATTAGTTTTATGTCCACAGTCTTATAAAGTAATTCAGAATAATCATGAATAAAAAAATAAACCAGTTTGCCATGTAATAAACAGGATGATCGACTGATCATTTTCTGACTGTATGAATAGCTGAACTGAATATATATCCCTTTATTTATTTGTACAGCTAATTTTTTGCAGTGTTTTATACCTTAATAGCATACCTTTAAAAATGGAGCTGAATGTGCTACTGTCCCTGTTGAAAAAAAACAAAACAATATTGCTTGGATGGTGTAACGTGGCTGACGAGACGTGAGACGTGTGGATCCATCTGCAAGCTTTTATTAAAGAGACTTGATATAACAGGCAGGGTCGAACAATGGCAAACAGGTATATGGCAGGCAAAAACACAAGAATAGTCCTAGGGCTAGTGTAGGTCACTGATCGGCAGACAGAATCACAGGGGTGAGACGAGAGGGAAATTCCAGGGAAACAGGCAAAGATCAGAAACCGCAAAACAAGGAAGCAAAACAGGAAAACACGAGACTCGGGCAAGGGTACGTCGAAAAACATACTCCGCAGAGAATGGGGTTTTGGTGGGTGTTATATAGTGATTATGGATAAACACAGCTGTTTGCAATCAGTGCAGGTGTGCAATCGTGTCATGAATGATGCGATATGTATCCGGGGGCTATGCAACAGTTTGTGTTGTGTGAGAGTCAATGTAAAGGCCGGGTGACCTTCTGTGGTGAATAACAGAATCCATGACGAATTCGTGACAATAGGTATGTTTTGAAGCATGGCTGCTGGTTTGAGCTGGTTCTTAGCTGGTCATGTGCTGGTCCTAAGCACCTATCTCCTGCTCAGGATCAGCTTAAGACCCGCTCCATGCTTGTGCAAACATGATTTTTCATTCTTTTCATTCCCCTCAGCTCGATTCAGTCCATAGCTCATGTGATGTGAGTTCAACTGCCGAGTCAAGCAAGACCGAGCAGACTTCATACTCGCTCTCAATGACAGGTAATACAACCCCACTTTAATTTCTCATAATGTGATGACCAAATTAGTCCCTATTCCAACTTTCCTACTTTTAGTTATTCGTTTAACTCCTCTAAATCCTCTTTTGGGTTACCTTTCTTTCTGGTTTATGTTTTTCTTGCTTTTTGTCTCTTTCATTGACTACCCCTCTGTCATTTGGTGTGCGTGTGGGTCTGTTAGAGTCCTCACATACCTCTAATAGCTCTAGGTTACGCTGGGAGTTCTTCGCTCCAACAGGTAAAACCAATAGATGAACTAATCACACAGGGCTTCCTTCCCCACGAACAGCAGATGATCCATCTGCCCATCGCTGATCATCTCTCGTTTGTCAGCCTCCTTTGACCTCTCCTGTGGAGGTGCATTGTATAGTAAATGCTTGTCTGCTGAGGGCATTATGAGACACTACAGATTTTTAAACTGGTTTTTGAATGTAGGGGAGAGTGGAGTAAGCTGTGCCACTTTACCTTAAGTTGTCATAAAGTTAAGGACAAAGGAGACATATGTCAAACATATTATACTGTACATTATTGTTCAAAATTGTTTTAATTTTTTTTAATCAGCAAGAACACATTAAATTGATCAAAAGGGACAGTAAAGACGTTTACGTTTTTCCTGTTTCATTTTTTCTATTTCGGATAAATTCTGTTTGTTTTAAACTTCCTATTTTTCAAAGAATCCTGGGAACACAAACATGTATCACCATTTAACAAAAATATTAAGTAGCACAGCTGTTTTAAACATTAATAATAAGAATGTTTCTTGAGCACCATATCAACATATTAGAATGATTTCGGAAGAATCATGTGACACTGAAGATTGGAGTGATGGCTGCTGAAAATTCAGCTTTGCGATTACAAAAATGAAGTACATTTTTAAAACATTTAAAAATAAAATTGTTATTTGAAATTGTAATAATATTTCACAATATTACTGATTTTGCTGTATTTTTGTTCAAATAAATGCTGCTTTGGTGAGACTTTCAGTAGCAGCAATAACAAAAACAACAAAAAACGTTATTATTATATTATATTATATTTAATGGCCAATCTCAAATAATATACATGGTTATACAATTGCAATTTACCAATATACAGTGTATGATATATAGTTATAGAACCAGATACATTTGCTTTGACATAAAATTTATTTTAATTGCCATGTAGAAAAGGTACTTTGACTTTGATTTACTAGTCTATAGTATATATTTACTAGTATATAGTCACATGACAAAAATCTTGCACAATTTCTTAAGGAGGTTATTCAGTTTACCCACTCTCACGTCTTACCCCACTCTTTCCTCATCTTTCCTTCTAAACATAGAGTTGTGTGTCATTTTGTCCTCATCAGGCATCTGTAGCATGGACATATGTCAGCACTCCATGACTATAGATCAGATTTATTTAGTCGGGTCATTGTACAGTCATGCACAGTAATTGAACATGTAGAAATTAAGATGCTCTGCGTTATTGCTTTTTTCTGTTGTTTTCATGTCTAGATTTACAACTCTCAGAGAATAGATCCTTCTTTTCTTTGCCTCTGCTTATACCAGGTATTCATATCCATCTCAGCTGATAGAATCACAAGTGGGCAGTTACATAAAGGTGTAAACAGGGTCCAAAATCATTGATTGAATCCCTCAAACCATATTTGGAAGTGATGAAGACTATACATATAGTAACACAATGAAACCTGTCAAAATCTGATCATAAGTGGATACAGGAGATGCAAGAGAGTAATAATAATAATATATGTAAACAAGGATCACAAGATGGATGTTAGTACCGGGTGTAAATAGAGACATGTCTCAACACTTCTTTTTTTCTGTGTCATTTTAATGTTTTATGCTCTGTGTATCTGTGTACCAGTTTGAGCTCCTATGGTGCTATAACTTTCATTAGCACATGAAGAGATTAATGAGTATATGATGAGTTTCTAAAGTCACTGTTCCCCTCTTCTTTCCTCCACAGAGGGGATTGACTACTCCATTGATTGTGTAAGTACTTAAGTATGCCAAAATCACACTCACTCTTCCTGAATCTCTCTTTATTTCTTTTCACTCTTTTTTCCTTTGTTAGTCCTTCATTGTAACTAGGGATGTGCATTTTGGTCATTTTGGCTGTTAGAGTACTGGCTTGATGGGAACAGATTGTATTTGGCATGTTTGTTGTTTCAGTGTATCGCACCAATAGCTTTACGCTTTCAAGACAGCGTGTCAAGTTACAACACAAATAGTTAAAAAGTGTTGATGGATCTAAAAAAACAGCATCTGTTGCATTTAGTTGTATCTATGTTATACGTATTTATTAAATATTTTATATGATATTTTATCTTTTAAGCTTTAGTTTTTATATTGTTTTGTCTTTTTTATTTATATGTATAGCTTGAATTTTTTTTAAATATTTTTATTTATATTTTTTTAACTGTTTAAACTGAAAATTTGGTTCAGTCACGTTTGTGACTTGGATTCAGTGTGTTTTTGCTGTTAGAACTGCAATCTGAAGAGATATGAGTTTTTTCAGCAAAAGAAAATATTTTTGGATTTTGTTGTTTTTAACTGGTCTGAACAAAGGTTTAAATAACCGTTGAAAAAGTTGCCCACAAAAGCCCACATCTAAAAGTAGCTACTCCAATTGTTACTGTCACAAATCACTTAATAAAAAAATTATGCCAATTTTGGCACGTTGAACAAAAACATCAAGTTACACAACTGATTTTTAATAATTGATCATTACTTTCGAGTACTCATGCTCATACCTAGTTAAAACAGCATAGATGCACCCTGTCTTCTTACCTACTTTCCTTTTTTCCTTTCTGCTTCTGTGTTTGTGGTCGGTGTGTGTGGTGTGTGGTGTGGGGGGTGGGTGGGGGGGGTTTTTGGGTTGTGTGTGTGTTTGTGTGTGTGTGTGAATGATTGAACCCCAAGGTTTGAACCTTGCAAAAGTGAGTCACTGACGGGATCCAATGAAGAGCGTAGACGACAGGAGAGGTGGCAGCAGGAGCAGGAACGCCTGCTGCAGGTACAGTAGCCAGCTTGGGGTTTGTCTGAGAGAAGTGAGCATCTGCTGTTCTGTAGAGACAACTTTCTCTGTTGTTGTGTTCTGGTTAGCATTTTACCATCTCTTCCTGTCTTCCCTTCACATTCTCTCAAATCTATCACACTTTTTGTTGACTTTGGTATACCTGTGAAATACAAAAGGAGAAATTTTGAAGAATGTGTTGATCAGTCTTGTCCATGCAGTAACAATAAAAGAGGACTGAAGCTTTCAGTTTTTCATAAAGGTCACAAAGCACTTGTTGTATTTAGGTTTTGTCACACCAGGGGCGTAGCCATCATTTCAGAAGTGAGGGGGACAGAAATGTTAATGTACTAATACCTTTTTTTTTTAAATTACAAGTAATTGACAAGTTTTATTTTTCTCTTATTTCTTATTTTTAGTTGGCTAAGAAATCAAATACACTGCTGGACAATAACAAATCATTTGTATTCTATAAAATGTTCCTATATTTTCCTAATGATAATTTTGTGATTTATTTATTTTTTCAATTTGTATCACAGAAGGTGGCAGAATAGTTTCTATACTAATAATAAACGCTACTTCAATTAGCACTGCATTATTCATAACTTTATTTATTACTTGGAGAGGACTTGAAAAACACACATAAACCATATTGTCACTGGAGCAAAGGGAATAGGAGGAACGAGGAGACTTCACAAAACGAGAGTCTTTAATGATTCCATAGGGAGACACAGAGCACAAGGATGACGTTCACAACAAGTAGATAACGAGTAGACCTGGCAAACACAAACTGAACAGACTAGGACTTTTAAACACAGGGCAATCAGGGGAACACAGGTGACATCAATGGAACAATCAAATTAAACGAGGACAGGAACTTGACCAAATAAGGCAAAACAGGAACTGAAACACATGACATTTCGGGAGGGGGTAATGGGTGGGAACTAAGGAGGAGGCTCAGGAGGAGGACGGACACCCGGGAGGGGGCCGGCAGACAGAGTCCAGGGAGGAATGATTGGGTATGCTACATGAGTGGCTTGAGCAGGCCGTAGCCAACACTTCCCCGTCCACAGCCATGAGGTGACCCACGGTGGACCTACGGAGGGAGAAGCCATGGAGGGAGGGGGCCGCCGACTCCAGGAGTCCGTACACCGCGTCGGAGCAGTTGTCCCTATGAGGAGCCCGATATGGATAAGCCAACGAGCAGGGGGCATGCGCGGATCTGGTGGGGCCCAGTAGAGAGACTGAGGGCTCTGGCAACTGAGGTGGAGACGAGCATCCGGCAGCGGAGTCGGAGCGACTGAGGACCAAGGTGGAGCTGGCAGGAGGAAGGAGCCCAATGTAGCCGGTGGGACGGAGCAACCGGTGCAGGCGGAGGAGCGAGTCCTGATGCAATGGCTGGGTCGCGCCCGACCACGGCAGAGCCGATGGACGAGGCGAGGCCTGGTGGAGCCTGGTGGATCGACGGGTGACGGTGGAGGTGAGGGAGCTAGGAGCCGAGGTGGAGCCGCTGGGTCTATGGGCCGAGGCGGAGTCCGGCTCTCGGAGGCTGGTGGTGGAGGTGAGGGATTCTCCAGCCAAGGCAACGCTGGAGGTGGCAGTCCGCGGCGCTTGCCCGTATTGATGTGGGCTGAGGGGCGAGCAGAGGGGACTGCCAGACTACAGCGTGGAGAGGCAGGATCGGGAGTTGGGCGGGCATTTGTGAGCCTCCGGGCTCTCAGGGCTGCCCTCGGGGATCAGAGCCCCCTCTTGGCTGGACTGGGAAATGGGAGCCCCCTCAGGGCTGGACGGGACCAGCGGGGACGAAGGAGAGAGGAGAGGGGGCACATCGGCTTCCAGCTCAGTTTCCCAGTCAGTAAGGTCCCCTTCTAAGTCCAGCAGCCCCAGATGTATTATCAGCTCACCCTCAGCCGCGGTGCAGTGGGCGGAGCTCCACTCCATGCTCTCACCGTCCACAGCTTTCTCCCTCACGATGGGCGTTGCAGCCGGCTCACGCACCTGGTCTGACGGATTGGGCTCTACTTCTGGGGCGATCCTCTGCTCAGTTGCTCGGCATTGCGCTGGCTCGTAGATCATGGCGGGAATTGGATCTCCGTCATCGGTGGGCTCGGGCTTAAGCTCCGCACAGCGGGGAGATGGTGGGCTGGGCTCTGGGTCCAGAGTGGATCTGGCGAGATCATCCTCGGAAGTGATTATGAGAGGCGATCAGTTTCTCGCCAGAATCCACTCCACAAACGCTGTGAAATCCGCTCGAGGACCATCTTCGGACGACGGCGCTCTGCACGCGGTGTTTAAACTTGCGTCGTAGAACGCACAGACCGCGTCGTCTGGGTAGCTGGTGGTGTTAGCTAGCAGCTGGAACAGTCTAGTATGGTCCTCGAGCGATCTCTCCCCCTGCTCCAGCTGGAGGAGGAGATATTCCGGGTGAAGGAGGGCATCCATGAGGGAACAACGGGAAAAAAACCTGTTTTGGTCAGGTCTTCTGTCACACTTCACTGGAGCAAGGGAACGGGAGGAACGAGGAGATTTCATAAAAACGATAGTCTTTAATGATTCCAATGGGAGACACAGAGCACAAGGATGACGTTCACAACAAGTAGATAAACGCGTGAGACCTGACAAACACAAACACAAACGGACGAAACACAAAACGGAACTCGAAATTCACGACCCCTATATTGCGCAGCCGTGTGTTTTTTAATGTTTTACGTTTCATCAGTCAAACGTTTCTGCTTTTTATTCAGCTTATACAGCGATATCTGGATGCTTTTGGGGTCAAGATTTTTAAAAGAAAATATTACTTGTTCAACATGGATGGATTAAATTGTTCAAAAGTGAAAGCAAAGACTTTTATGTTATTCAAAAAAAATCTATTTCAAATGCTGCTGTATTTTCAATTTTCAAAGTTTTTTTCACGTTTATTTTTAGATATTAGAATTGATTCTGCAGGATCTTGCGCCACTGAAAACGGAGTAATAGCTGCTGTTTCAATTCTCCTTGGATATTAAATGAATTTTAAATATATTTAAAAAAAAAGATTTTTAATTGTAGTAATATTTAACAATATTTCTATTTTCAATTTTTTTCAAAAATCCTTCAAAACTAACTTTTTTCTATCCTTTTTTTTTAAAGTATGCATTTAAACCCATGTCCAGTAAAGTACAATAATAATAATAATAATAATACAAATATGCAACAAATAATACAAAAAGTACAAATTATTATCAAAAATGTTTCAATTTCATAAATATCAAAGTTTTCTTAGAGTTCCTCCATTTGACCTGAATAAAGTGTTTCATAAAAATAATATGATTCCCATTCGTTGTTATTGCATGAAAAAGGGGCAAACAGTACATTTTTCTGAATTTCTCCTTTTGTGTTCCACAGATGAAAGTAAAGTTATGCAGCTTGAAACAACATAAGGTTGAATAAATTATGACTGAAGTGAACTATACCTTTAATCCCTCTTTTTCTTTTTCTGCAGGAGAAATATCAGCGAGAGCAAGGGAAGCTGAAGGAGGAGTGGGAGAGAGCACAGAGAGAAGTGGAAGAGGATGAGAGGAGACACCATGAAGAGGTACATATTTTAACTGTTTCACATGAGATCTAATTGGTTCTTAATGACCACTAATTAGCTCTTAATCAATAGGAAAGGCGGATACTGGAGGAAACCGTGACCCCACTGACCCCTCGCACCTCAGGTTTATCATCCTGTATGGTGACAGAGGCTCCGTCCCTCACCCAGCCCTCAGCCCCACATGACACCATTGTCCTCTCCTTGGCTGACTGGGAAAAGAAACAGGAAATGTTGGAGAAACAGGCACAGACAAACCAGAGTAGCAGACTTACACACAGGTGGAGTACATACAAAATCCATTTGAAAAAAAATATTTTTTCCACGAGAATAATGGTAACTTGCTATAGTAACAAACCCTACAAAGCAAATGTATTACAATTTTAATGTCAAATGCAATTTATTTCAGCTGATTTTGATGTACTCTGGCAACCTGTCATTGGAAAATGTGTAATGGTCAAGTACAGATGCAAGTGTATCATAACTCTGCACACAGGATATGTCTGAAAGGATGTTTCAATGTTAATATAACCTTTCTAGCCCTGATCAAGTAATCACACCAGCTCAGCAGAATGGTCAGAGAACTGAACCTCAGGAGAGCCAAACAGCTACACCACAACTGCAGTTTATACAGGGTAAGACACAAACACTAACCCTGGGTCAAAATGGATGTCCTAAATGACAAAATGCAATTGATAAAATAAATATTTTTAGTAAACATGTAAAAAAATATTTTTTTGTCTGGTTTTCATACATTTTTGATTATCTCCAAAGAAAAAATAATACTAATGACGTAAAATGTCAAGTGAGTCAACCACATGTACACGTACTTCATAATTAAAAAATTTCAACATCAATTAGTATTATTATTATATTCCATTAAATTAATGACCTTGATTGGAGGACAAGAGGTTTTTAGAAATAACCAATCTTCTTATAACAACATTTAGATTTTTTTTGTTAAATCTAATATTCAATAAGTCATTAATATATTTATATTTAGTTTATTTATTATATTAGTTATTCTAAATAATAGCCAATAGTATTATTCTTATTATTACTATAATACAACACTCTATATAATATAGGAGGTGTGTGGGTGTTGTGTGTATCTATATATATATATACTATTACAATATACTATAGTATATATAATATATAAGTTCTTTTCATTTGATATTCAAATATTTTAGTTAGGATCACATCAGTTGACCTGACGAAGCTTCATAAAAAAAGCAATATCATGATATTGTTTCTTAATACCACACAAAAAGGATCTTTTTTGATTTCCTCTCTTGAGTTTATGCCAGCTGACTTCTACCAACATGTCTGAAACTTTAATTATAAAAAATATTTTTTATATATATAATACAACTTAAAAATAGCCTTGTTAAAACTTAAAAAAGAAAATACAAGAACATATTTTTTTAATGCTTAACTCGTCTGCCACAATAATGTTTACGTATATACAAAACGGTTACACTTTATTTTAAGGTGTCCTTGTTACAGTGTGTTTATACATTTAAGTACTGAGTAATATTAATTAAATACATGTACTTACTTTATGGTTAGGGTTAGGATTAGGGTTTGATATAGGGTTACTTGCATGTAGTTATGTATAATTTTTTGTTATTATAATAGTAAGTACATGTAAAATGTAACAAGGACACATTAAAGTGTATTACCTGCACACTGGATACTCAATTAAAACAGCAAATTAGGAGACACGCATGCTTTTTCTCTTTGTGTTATTACAGATGGCTCTTGGAGCTGTAAGTCTAAAGACAGACAAGAAGATTTGAAGAAAACTGCCTCACTGGATCGTAAACTGAGTCCACCTCAGAGCCAGACCACAAAGATGAGGAGGTGTGTGTGTTTGTGGGAATGCATGCTGGCTTGCATACACACATGTGTGCCAAAATGCTGCTTGGCTTTGCTATGAGTGGAGGTTTAAACATCAGGGGCCTCATGTATAAAACTTTATGTAGATTTCATCCTAAATGTGTACGTACGCACAAAAGCTAGATTTGGCATATAAAAGTTTTCAGATTTATAAAACCATTCGTACACCAGAACCTGCGCAAAAATCCTTTTATAAATCCCAGTCAGAGAAAGATTGTGCGTATGTGCATTTCCACCCCTTCTCCTCCCCGAAATCACCATATATGGAGCTTACCATGCCTAGTTTTCCTATGCATAACCTCATCTGCATATCATTTCCATGCATATTCCCATCCACGTGACACCATGTTTAACTCCATCAGAGGTACAAGACATTAAGGAGATACGGACTATAAATGCAATTTGTGCCATACATTACATTGCTAAAAATCATTCACTGTCCTTGTCTTGTTTTCGAATAAATATATCAAAATGGATGTAAAAACAAAATTGTATAAAATACTTCTCAGAGAAACATTTTAGAAAAGAGTTGATTCATTCTTTTACACTGACCGAATAGTAGGCTATTTTAATTGTTTTCAATAAATCTAATTTATGCCATTTTGCTGATAATGTACACATACGTTTTGTGACAAAATGCAGTTGTCTGACTCGGCGCGTCACTGACAACATTTTTTAAAAATGAAACGTGCAAATCTTACCGTTTCCTTTCAATTCTATCCTTCAAATATGACTATCACAGAAGGAGTCTGCCTGCACACATCAACATCTCTGTGCAGCAGTAGTTGTACAGTATTGTCATTGGACCTATTCAAACCGGCCGATGGACCGTTCACCCACCGAATCCAGCAGTGTCTCCCATAATATTCAAAGTGCGCATCATTTCCTTGTTCTCACTAAAAATATTTTCTCATAACGTGAGATCTGCAGTTTAGTTTAAGGAGGAATTATTGTGCGCCTAGCACTCCTCCCTGTCATTAAAACATAGCATGCCACAGGAAAAGTCATCAAGCGCATCCACTAAATAAGTATAAATTCATATAATTTTTGTTTAACTTCTGCATAATGACTTTATGTAATCTCAGTGCTCATCTCCATTAATGAGTGTCATTTTTAATCTATATAATCTTTTAACTTCTGCATAATGACTTTATGTAATCTCAGTGCTCATCTCCATTAGTGAGTGTCATTTTTAAACTAATTGTTTATATCAAAATGAAAACAGAGTTTAAAATCCTCGTTCACTTCATTACTTTTCTCACTCCAGGAAAAAGAGTTTGTACGCATGGGTCAGTGTTTGCGTGCAGGTGCGCAAATTTTCCCTTCAAGTTTGTTTTTATAAATCCCATCTTTTGCGTAGGAAGTGGCGTATGCCTCTTTCAGGGCATGTTTCAGGTTATAAATGAGGCCCCTGGTCATATTATGTTTTTTTCTCGGGCCATGGAACATTTCTGCATATGACTTGCTTTCACAGTTGTGTGTCTCTATGCTTGTGTTGTATGTGTGTGCGGCTGCTGGCAGGACTGGGTCGTGTGAAAATGTTTTAGGGACACACCCATCAAAATCACCCACACCATCACAAGACACGCCACCTCCATCACCCAGCAGGTATGAGCCTTCCTCCACACATACCAATCACATGGAGATACATGTGGTTGTGTGTGTGTGTGTGTGTTTGTGGTGTGTTGCGCTTTTAGTTAATGGCTTCATATGCTTTGTGTGCTTCACCCAGACACAGTGATTGCATCATGCTGTTGAACTGGCCTGTAAGATTTCTTGCATTTAATTGAAATGCAAAAGTATTGGGTTAAAGGAACAGTTCGCCCAAAAATGAACATTTGCTGAAAATGTACTCATCCTCAGGCCATCTGATATGGGTTTGTTTCTTTATTGGAACAGATTTAGAGAGATGTAGCATTGGATCACTTGCTCACCAATGAATCCTCTAAAGTGAATGGGTGCCGTCAGAATAAGAATCCAAACAGCTGATAAAAACATCTTAGTAGTACAATTAACCACACTCCAGTTCATCAATTAGCATCTTGTGAAGTGAAAAGCTGTGTGTCCATATGAAACAAATCAATCATTAAGGCATTTTTAACTTTAAACATTGCTTCTGACCAAATAGTCCATAATCCCTAAACTGTCCATACAATGCAAACTGTTGATTTAGGTTCGCACTGATGATCCAATTGTCCACCATTATATTAGGCATAACATTGCTTTCATTTCAGTAGTTTACATAATCATACAAAAGCTTTGCGCACAATCTTTATTAATTGCATCTGTATTGCATTTGTTTACGTCTTTTTTTATTATTGCTGTTCATCAAGACCTGACAAGAAAAGAATGGTTTACATAATGGGTAGTTCACCCAAAAATTAAAATTAGTCCATAAATTACTCACCCTCGAGTCATCCTAGGTGTATATTACTTTCTTCTTTCAGACGAATCCAGTCGAGTTATATTAAAAATTGTCTTTGATCTTTCAAGCTGTTTAATGCCACGCAGCGGGTGTTGCATGCATCCGTCCAAAAGCAGTTAAATAAAATGCGCCCATCCATAAAAAAAAGTGTTTTACACGGCTCCGGGGGGTGAACAAAGAAAGGCCTTCTGTAGCGAATCGATGCAATTTTATAAGAAAAATATCCATATTCAAAAAGTAATAATCTTTTTTTATTCGCTTTTGTGCTGTTCGGCTTTTGCAGAGCTGCTTCCGTGTACAACTGTTGGCGCAAGCTACATTAAAGTGATTATTAAGTTTTGAATATGGATATTTTTCTTACAAAAACGCATCGATTTGCTACAGAAGGCCTTTGTTCACCCCCCAGAGCCGTGTGAGACACTTTGTTTTTATGGTTGGGCGCATTTTATTTAACTGCTTTTGGACTGATGCATGCAACACCCACTGAGTGGCATTAAACAGCTTGAAAGATCAAAGACAATTTTTAATATAACTCCGACTAGGATTCGTCTGAAAAAAAAAAGTCATATACACCTAGGATGACTCAGGGGTAATTAGGGCCAAGTTTCATTTTTGGGTGAACAAACCCTTTAATATATGGCTTTGTATGGCACCCTCTGCAGGTCAGTTAGTGGAAAGAAGCTTTGCTCCAGTTGTGCACATCCGTTGGGTAAAGGAGCAGCTATGATCATTGAAAGCTTGGGGTTGTACTTCCATATTCAGTGTTTTAAGGTAAAACTCAGATACTTTTGTCTCTGTGTGTGCATAAGAAACTTGTTCATCCTCTTAAATTATTATCTGATGTGTTCTAGTGTGGAATATGTAAAGGGTTACTTGGAGACACAAGTGCTGGAACTGACGTCAGAATTGGTCAATGGCGTTTTGGGCGTTTGTTTTTGGGAGAGGGTGTGTTTTTGTTTTTTTTTTTTTCTTAATTGTCAAGAATGCTACATAAAATCAAGAGGTGAGGCTTAATGTGTTTTAATTGTATCTTAAACATGATCCTAAATGTGCAGGTTACTGTAATTCCCTTTTTTCTGTATTCTGTATCATAACCAGGAAAATCTTAATGACATTAGCTTTAAATTATTTGAGTAATTTCTTCAACTATGAGGCCTGTTGACATTTAGAAAATTAACTCTTAAAACACTTTTCACAATCTCACTAGTTCATTTGTTGATATACGTAAATCAAATGAGAGTTTTCTGTCAAGTCTTCACCACATTTCAAATTTTGTACTGTGATTAATAACATTCTGTGGTGGAAATAACATTGTTTTACAGAATAACACCTTTGCCTTGCTTAGTCTGATTTTATTGCTAGCATTTTATTTATCCTAAATACACACAATAACATCTGTTATTATAAATGTATTTTTTGTAATGTAATTACAATTTAATAAGTAATATTTGCATTAATTTTTCTTTTTCTTCACACATCACATATGACATATTTCATATCAATCAGTAATAATTTTAAGTAATAATTTACCATAAAATGTATTTTAAAGTAAACATTTATCATGTTTTTTTTATTATTTTTATGATTGATTGTTTTTTCATATTTTAAGATTGAAAATCTGGGTCTAGTACAAGGGTAAAACAATCCTAAACATATTTTCAGGACATTTTTAATGTGCTCCTTCTTTGCAGCTGCTGGCCAGCCAACAACATTGTGATGCCTCTGCACTTCTGACAAAGAAATGGAAGTGAAATCAGGTTAAACCGACCCAGGACCATACCCAAGAAGAACGGATTTTACGTTTATACAACGTTTTCCTTACAGCACAATCAAGCATAGCCATTAAAGTCAAAACTGGAATCATGGACACATGATGGGTTTTTCTCTGGACTTTCTTTGACTGTCATTGTGCTCGCTAAAAAACGACTTTATCGCTTACGTGATAAAAAGTCCATAAGATATTACTGCGATTACAGAGACTACAGCGAGTCTGTTCATACTGTTAGTTTAACACTTTAGAATGAGAAGTAACGGTAGCACTTTACCTCACAGTGGCCATGTTACACACATCTCAATAGCAATAAGGCCAGAAACATACTTTACACAAATGCAGATTAATGTGTCAATATCAAACCTCAGTTCTAAAGGCTGAGATTGAGATCAGTCAAATGTCTGTGCCATTAACCCAAATAATATCTAGATAGCTGTTAACACTCTCACAACACTTGTCAGTGGGGCAGTACCTTTTCAAAATGTACTAATCCATACCTAATATGTACCTTAAAGGTGCTAATTATTTTTTCAGAGTGTATAAAACGATATAACATTTACTTTAATTAAAAAAAAAAAAAGATTCTCTTAAAACGGTTGCCTCATGACAGTAGTTTGCCTAAGAGAGAAAACTGATTTGTAGAAGCCAAAGTCAAGGCTAACTACAACATTCTGAGAGCAAAAAGCATATTTTGCCATCGACGGCCATTCAAAAATAGCATTGTATTCTGACTAAATAAGCAACTCAAGGCTGTAAACATGTCTTAAACATTGGGGGACTCATTTTTGAGGGGTTTGTATGGTCCTTTTTATTTAAAGAATTAATAATAAAGAATTCTTAAAACATGTAAAGAAATTAATGAATATTTTGTAAAAAAAGAGAAAATAGGAATAGCGTAATCAGAACAATACTTTTTTTGTAACGTTATCTTTTGAACTGTTTGGTGCAGAGGCCTACGTTTGCACGTTCATACTATTCTTCCCGTCGATGTACAAAACTTGCACACTAATTACTATTTCGTTCCTCTTTTGCTATAGTGTACCAATTTACTAATTCGTCTCTTGAGTTGTAAATCGTGTGCACAATTTATAAATTGAGGGAACGAAATAGTAAATCGTGCGTACTATTTTTTTTCGGGTCTCCGTAGTTAGCAAATATTTTTATTTTAAAATTTGCCACCATTCACTCTTATTCATATGCCTATGAAAAATGGCAACATAATTTGAAATGGCAAAAAAAAACAAAAAAGTGGATATTACTGTTGGTTGTTAACATTTTTATGTTATAAAAAAAAGTTTCAAATATTAAATGTTTAGCTACTTACCTTGCACTCTTTCACTGTTCGTTATCTGTGAACAGTAAAGCCAGCGTGAATATGACTTTTGAAATTTTTTCAACATCAAGAATATCACATATTGACTATTTATAAATGGCAGATATGACATTTTCACATTTTTGCCAGTGACATTTTGGATGCCTCTTATAAGTGAAATTGACGTCATAGTTTAGTATACTCACTACTGAGGGTGCATAGCTAGAATCATCTACATTCATATACTTGTTTAGTGAGCAGGATACTGGTATCCAGGCAATAGAGCCTTCTGCTTGGCTACTTGACTTTTTTTCCTCTCAAGAGCAGTCTTTCATTTTTTTTTCCTGCACTGACATCTTCACGCAGCCACTCTTCATTCTGTCGCGGTTACAAAATTATTGCGTCTGAAAGGGGAAGAAAAATGGTGGATGAGCAGAAAGTTCTTGACAACTTGATGCAGCGTTTGAGGCATGTCCACTCAAAGGGTAATCAGCCACTATGCCCTGAGGCTTTACAGCAGACACATGGATGTAAGACAACGTTCCTAACATCAGCACAGTCTCATGGTCTGCCCACATCCACTTTGTCTCCAAATGACGGGCCAAATGAGGAGCAGAAGATATAAACATCAACAAGAGGAAAGCTCTTAGGATACCTAAATAGCAAACCTAATTTTTTTACACACTACTGTATAATAATTTTGACAAAGGAGACAAATAAGAAGGCAATTTGTGCCATTTTCTGTATGAAAAAGGAAATATAACACTATATAGTAAGATAGCGTTGTGTGTAAAATCATCTGCCGCTGTATCATATAATGTGGGGAGACATTTAATGTTCTGTAGCAAAAGCGTTAGCAGAGAGCAGTGACCTGCAGGCAAATATTTTTCGAGAAGATGACATCATAAGATATTACTTAAAGAGGGCCCCGTTGGCGGCCCACTTTTTTTTTTTATTATTTGTGCTGCGGCACATACATTTTACTCATCGACTTCGGAGTTCATTTATTTTATTTTATCTTTACGCCATTGATTCATTATTATGATACAATAAAAGCTACTTGAGCATTTCAGCTGCCAAGTACCGTTATCATTAACCTTGCGAGACGCTAAAAGTGCTCCATGGCATTTGTAATGGCTCTTTTAACTCTTTTCGCTTTTCCATGTTATACGGCTGCAATGTGGAGCTGCTATAATTGGGTTTTCACTGAGGTTGGACCCTCAGAGGAGGCCCGGTATAAGCTATGGCGAGGTATATGCGAGGATATGCTAGACTATTTGTATTTCTCCATTATGTCAATTTATGGATCATCCCATCGGTGCAATTTGGAACCGGAGCGGGAAAGTGCCTTATAGTCCAATTGGGAATTTTGATGTTCCCCATAAAGCTTTAGCTCAAAGTTAAGCTCATTTTAGATTAATTGATCTATTCTAGACATATTAGTTAAACTGCTGATCTTGATAAGTCTGTTTGAAATGACCTCTGTCTTGCTCACATCCTGTCCTGCTCAATGGTTTCTGGTAACCGTATGAACTGACATTTAAAAAAAAAGGAGTGGCCAAGGTATATTGTCAGGGGTCACATGCTAAAAACAATTACAGTTCTATGTGACACATGATGAACAAGTATGCAAGACTGGTCTCAGACTGGCATTAGAACATTTATTGCCACTCTTTATTTGTATTAGTTAAAGCCATAAACACTGATATGCAGGTGTATGTATGTATCTTTGGTTTAATCTATTTCAAATGGTTGTTTCTTGGTATCAATGTTACCTTTTTTTCATTCCTCGGACAATGACGTACAGTATATGATTGTGAAACGCATCATATGATTTATACCCGAATCAAAATTCTCCAGACCAGCAATAAACATGCAAATGGGCCATAAACAGACAAAGAAAGTTTCTCCCGCTCAATTCATGCCTCTGATTGGCCAGTCCACACAGAATAGGAACCATCAAAAGCGATTAGCCCGAAATAATCTTTGCTCAGAAACTCTTCTTCGTTTGAGACAACACCTTTCCAAGACTCTCAAGATCTTCCTCTTGAGTTTTTATTTTCCGGCAGTTTTTATCTTTAAGTAACTTTAGTTGCTGTGGACTTTTCCTTCGTCAGAAGGACCAGAAGTAAAAACTTCCAGCTGACCCCTCACGAACTCATCAAAAGACCTCCGTTATCTACCGCATCCAGACTCTTCTTCAGCAATCGAAACCAATGCAAGTAACCGCTTAAAATTATTTAGATGCATGTTTAAGTTTCAGTCCCTTTTTAAGGTGATTTTTGGATTCTCTGATGATTTTCAAAGGTTGTGGTTAAGTGATGTGAAATACTGCCATTCTTTTCTATTCTCTCTCTTTTCCTTACTTTGTTTCATTCTGTGTATATGTTTTAGTTAGTTATATGTTAGGTATAGTTTTCATTTATTAAATCCCTTATATTCACAGCGGATTGTCTCTGTTTGCTGCTCACATTTCGAAGTCAATGAATGTGTGAACCCTTTTGATTTTTGCTAAATTACTGCTAGCATTGCACAAAGAAGGACAGTTTATTCTTCATCGGCCAGGAAAATAATAGTTCCTTGAAATGATAAATTATTATATTGTCTGCTCGGTGGACAGACAGATCAAATAACTGTAATATTAATTCTGCTACAGCTAATTATAAGATCTAATCTAAATATT
>JADLZN010001394.1:0-52310 GCA_018155175.1 Sinocyclocheilus anophthalmus | reverse complement strand
GGGCTCTGGAGTGGGCTCTGTGGGCTCCGGGACTGGAGTGGGCTCTGTGAGATCCGGGACTGGAGCGGGTTCTGTGAAATCCGGGACTGGAGCGGGCTCCATGAAATCCGGGACTGGAGCGGGCTCCGTGAAATCCGGGACTGGAGCGGTCTGTGGAGTGTGCTTTCCTGTCCTCCTTCTCACCCTCCACCCCTTAGTGGGTGTCTGAAGGATAGAGGTGGTGGGCTCTAGGAGCTCCCGGACTGGAGCAGGCTCTGTGAGCTCCCGGACTGGAGCGGGCTCGGGGAGCTCTGGACTGGAACGGGCTCGGTGAGCTCCGGGGCTGGAGCGGGCTCTGGAGTGGGCTCTGTGAACTCCGAGACTGGATCGGGTTCCTGCATCTCCCGGGGCACTGCAAGAGACTCAGACCGACATGAGATCACCAAGTTGCGGTAACCAAGGTAATCAATGAGGCCCCAAAAGTCAAGCATTTTAAGCCCATCCATCTCCCGAGTAGGCACGGGATTGTCTAAACCACAATTAAAGACTTTCTTCAAGTCCGAGTCATGAAGTCCCATCCCTACCGCAAGATTCCAAAAGGACTGAGCGAAATCTCCAAAATCCATCCCCCGTTGGCGAAGATCCGCCAACACCCGGAGCCGAGCCCTGCGCTCCTTCGAAGGAGGAGGAACAATCCGACCGTCCATGATCCACAAAAAGGAAAACAAAACAAACTGCTGGAACTAGTAATGGCGTCTGGATTCTGTCACGGAATGCCAGGAGGAAACAAGGTAAGTTCCATGTGCAGTTTATTGGAAATAATAACAGGACAAAACAGAACAAAACGTAGCAAAAGGTAATCCAAAACCTGACACCGACAACACCAACTAAGAAGACAATACAATCCAGACGCAAATAACAGACAGAGAAGGCATGATATATATATAGCAGGGTTAATGATGAACAGGTGTTACCGATCAGACAGTATTAGTGAGCAGGGGACTATGGGAAATGAAGTTTAACACAAACAACGTAAAACAGAACCAGTCCAGGTCACCACAACAAACACTGTGACAGAACCGACTGTCTTCAGAATAGTTTAGATGGCATTTTTATCTGATAAAGTAGCGTTCATGAGCGGAGCTGCTTTGTTTACAGCCATTACTGGAGAAACCGTTAGTTCCACCGCTCTCACAGCGCCTCCTGCTGGCAGACAAGCAGTTTGCATTTTCAATAATAATAAACCCATTTCCAGCAAACATGCTTTTGTTGTTGCTCTATTCTTTTGTTTTCTAAAGCAACTCGGAGAATGTTTCATACTCGTTATCCTGGTTAAAGCACGTTTCAATCTATAAGAATAATCAGCCTACACTACCAGTCAAAGGTTTTTGAACTGCAAGATTTTTAATGTTTCTTAAAGAATTATCTTCTGCTCACCAAGCCTGCATTTATTTGATCCAAAATGCAGCACATTTTAAAATATTATTAAAATAGCTGTTTTCTATTTAAATATATTTAAAATGTCATTTATTCTTGCTGATCAAGCTAAATTTTAGCATCAGTACTGTCAGTCTTCCAGTGTCACAGGATCCTTCTGAATATGTAATTGACGATGTCTAGTATCAATATTTAAAACAGTTGAGTAAGTTTTTTCAGGATTCACTATTTGATGAATAGAAAGATCCAAAGATCAGCATTTATCTGAAATAAAAAGGTTTTGTAACATTATACACTATACCATTCAAAAGCTCTTTTTAAAATGTATATTATAGAAATTATTACTTTCATTTAGCAAGGATGTTTTAAATTGATAAAAAGTGAAAATAAATACATTTATAATGTTACAAACAATTTCTATTTTAGATAAATGCTGTTCTTCTGAACTTTCTATTCATCAAAGAAACCTGAAAAAAATCTACTCCGCTGTTTTCAACATCATAATAATAAATGTTTTTTGCGCAGCACATTAGAATGATTTCTGAAGGATCATGTGACTGGAAGTGTAAGATGCTAAAGCTCTGTGTGAAACCACAGGAATAATAAGTATTTTCAAAATAAAAAAAAAGGTTATTTAAATAGTTAAAAATATATTTCAAAATGTTACTGTTTTTGCTGTATTTTGGATCAAATAAATGCAGGCCTGGTGGAGCATGAAGAGAATTCTTTAAAAACATAAAAAAATCTTACTGTTCAAAAACTTTTGACTGGTATGTTAGCCTATTGTTTGAAGTAAAAAATATTAATATTAATAAGGAGAGTCTGAGATTTATTTGACAGTGATTTCACATTTCTTGTTTGTATGAAGGCTAAATACCAATAAAAGGTGAACATTTATTTATTTGCGCCATTTTTTTCCTAAAATATTATATAGTTTTATAGGAGTAGGTTTCATAGAGTTGGCAAATTAATTTTTCATAAGTTTGTAGGTACAGACATCTGTTGTGGCCGTTCTTGGCGGTTTTTATGAGGCTTTTTTAATAGTGTTCATATCGATATCGGAATTATATCGTATCGACCGAAATTAAGAAATATATCGTGATATAAATTTTGGCCATATCGTCCAGCCCTAATAGGACCCCCCTTTAAAGAGATAATTCATGGAAAATTTGCCATGCTAAGGGGAAGATTTCTGCCAAGATTTCACCCGGTAGAAAAACAAATACTATTAAAATGAATGTCATGATTCTCACTATGACCACTAAATGACAGCAGAGGATCATTTATTGTGTCCTTTACCATTTCCACTCCGCAATATAGTTCTTTTCACATGTTTTGCTAATGGATTTATATTTAGACATTATAAAATCACTATTATAACATTTAAAAAACACAATGTCAAAGATCAGCATTGTTTTATACTAAGTATGAAGTAGCAAGAGTTTAAAAAAAACTCATCGAATCTACTTGAATCACACAGATGGCCTATTGTGAATTAAAAATGGCAATTTTCAGTGAAAGCTGGCTTGTTTGTATCCTTGTTTACAATCTTAGTTCCTCTCAAATGTAAATCAAACGCCCATTTGCAAACAGGTGTTTTTTTGTTTGTTTTTTGAGCAATAGAGATACTCAGAAATGATCTGATATTTGCCCTCTTAGGCAGTGGCAGAGCCAGGATGTTTTCACATGGGTGGCCAGGGAGGGGCCAGCAACCAGTCTGGGGTAGCACAGAAATCTTCATTATTTCAATATAGAAATGGATTTGACTATAAAGTACTGGACTGTTTTAGTGCCTAAAACACAACTGAATACAATTAATTTGTATAATTGTAATTGAGATAGTTGTGAATTACATCTAGTAATACTGAGTGAATGACAAGTTTTGTTTTATTTTTGTATTACCTAGGCTCCAGGTATTTTAAAGGGCTCCACATAGATTTATTGCTCAGTCGCTGGGTTTGGGTCTTAACACCCCTCAAAATCTTATTCTCCATCATTGCATAGGCCCACTCATGGATGAGACATGCAGATAACTGTAGTCATTGCAGCAATTTTGTCAAACCTAAACCGAGCTCTGTACAATGTAAGAAATGTTAAATACGTTTTTTTTCATGCATTTAAATATAGTTTCATTTTCTTTTTCATACTTTAAAAATTAACGAAAAATTAGCGCATATTTCCTAGTACATTTAACTGCACTGTGCTGCCATTTGGCCTACTTGTGCATTAAATTATAAATAAAAAAAATTATATAGCCTATCATGGTGCGCCCTATTGTGATCTCGAATTGCAGAATATTTCAGTAGGCTGCATGCATTTGAGAGACTTAAGTGTAATGCATGCACAGTTTTGCAGCTTTAATCGCCATTTTGGTAATTTCGTGACTTAACTGACGATGTACGCTCGTGGTTTATTTATGAAGTGAGCGTGCGCCTCATTTTCGCGTACAGTTGAAGAGCGTGCGCCGTGAGCGCAGTAAAACGGCTGACAGGACAGGAAAGTTTGTTTTACTGACATATAGCAAAATGTCATTAGACCGCAGTTCCCTGTTGGTCTACTGAAGCTCATTTGGCATGTAAACCAACCTTTTCTGCGCTTGTTTGACTCGCGCCTGGTGCATAGGGCAAGCTGAGGTGCGTATCTGAAAAGTCTCCCGTTTGTTGTAGTCGCAAAGAGATACGGCCGTTCCGCGTCTTAATAATTTTTTAATAAATACATTTTTGAACTCATTAAAATACTAAAAACCGTTATATAAAAATGTTGCATCAATTCTTTTGAATAACTAAGCTTTTGATTATTTATAACGTTTTATTAAAGAAGATTTTCACAGAATGATTTTGGCAAAATGGCGCCCCCCTATGTGTGGCGTTCCTATGCACTACATTTACTCCAAACACCGTTTTTGCGCCACTGACTGAAGGGCACAAGTAGCTAAATATGACATTTATTATAATGGGTTTATGTGAAGATTGTTTTAAGTTCACATAAATTAGAAGTTATTTTAAGTAGTCTAATAAATGTTAAAATTGATAGCTCTCAATTATACTGTAATGTTAAATGGCTAGTTAATGGTTAAATATTAGGGAGAAAAAAACGATTTCCTAGAGACATCAATAGTATTAATATCAGTGATACATACTGGCCTTTAATCATAAAAAAAGATGCCATTAAACAATTATTAAAAATATAATGTCTTTATGTTGTTTGTACATTAATTTGAAGATTGAATGTGAAATTGTTGCAATGTAAAAGTATTTATAAAAACTTTAATGTTAGGTGGGATTAATCGTGATTAATTTCAGAAACAATGTGAGATTAATTAGTTAATCATTTTTTAATCAATTGATAGTACTAATATTTATATATATCGTTTGCTACAATAAATAAACAATATATATATTACGGCTAAGTCAGCTTCATTAAAACATACAAACCATATTTATTTTTCACAGTAACTTCTGATCAAATGGACATGAATGACATGAGGAAGAATTAGAGCCGAATGTGACTGAATTCATGTTACAGGCGTTTATATCAGAGCGTCTGTTCAGTCATGTGATCAGCAGCTTCACTGCTGTAAAATCATAATCCATCACTGCTCATGTAATCAACCTCGTTTAGAGTGACAACTCGTTTTACCATAGTAACATTAGTAAATGTGGATGATATATTACTTGAGTTACATGTTCAGCAGTTATTTTGCATGTAGTGTTGCGTCAGTCTCATCTTCTTCCTCCTCATCATCTTCATCAGCTGGAGTCTGTGCTTTATTGGGTCTCGTGTTGCGCCTGCAGATGTTCAGATGGGTCAGAGGTCAGTGTGTGAGTGTGTGTGTGTTTTTTAGTGTGTGTGTTTCTGTGTGTGTGTGTGCGTGTGTGTGTGGTGTAGTGCGTGTGTTTTGAGTGTGCGTTTGAGTGCATGTGTGTGTGTGCGTGCGTGTGTGTGTGCATGCGTGTGAGTGTGTGCGTGTGAGTGTGAGTGTGCGTTCGCGTGTGTGTGTGTGTGTGTGTGATGAAGCATGGACCCACGCGCATCTCACCTGATATGGTTGCGGAGGCCACAGATCTCCGTTTTCAGCTGATCGTTGAGCTCCTGCTGTTCCTCCACGTCTCTCTGCAGCTTCTTCCTGCTGTTCTCCAGCCTCTCAATCTCCTCCTCGGCCTCGTCCAGCTGACGCTTCAGGGTTTTCAGACGCAGAGACAGCTGCAGACACATGGGCCGAGTGTGAGGCGTGTGTGGACAATAGGAGTCGCTCCCGTCTGAGAGCAGATCTCTCTCTCGTTTGTGTGAAAATGAAAACAGGACAGGATTGCTGACACACACACACTCTCTTATCAAACTCACACACACTTCTCACACATCTGGTCAATATCCTTGTGGGGGCTCTCCATAGGCTTAATGGTTTTTATCCTGTACAAACTGTATTTTCTATTCTATTTATCGCCCTATACCTAAACCTACCCCTCACAAGAAACTTTCTGCATTTTTAGATATTCAAAAAAAACTAATTCTGTATGATTTATAAGCTTATGTACCCTCAATTTAGGTCCCCACCATCACACGAGTCCCCATGAGTCTGTGTGTGTTCAGGTTTAAAGGGGTCATATGATGCGATTTCTTGTTTTCCTTTGTCTTTTGAGTGTTACAAGCTGTTTGTGAATAGTTAAGATCTGTGAAGTTGCAAAGACTAAAAGTCTCAAATCCAAAGAGATATTCATTATAAAAGTTAAGACTCAACACGCTTCCTAAAACGCCTCATTTAAACACACCCCCACATGTCTACTCACTATGTGGGAAGATTTGCATAAGGCCGCCCAAATGTTCACGCAAAGAAAGAAGGCATAACTTTTATCTCGCTGTAGTATTGTTGTTGCCGCAACCTCCATGTCGTGAAGGCACTGTGTGTTTCATTGTGAAAGCGAAAACTACTTTGTTTGGTCTTCCAAAAGAGGACACGACTAGAAATCAGTGGTTAAAATGTATTTACAACACTGATCCAGAACACTTCAAATCAAATATTCAGATGTGCAGCACATTTTATGGAAGACTGTTCCCTGATCCTGGTAGAGTAGACTACAATGCCAGCTGTTCTGACTTGCAGACTGCAAGTACGTTTTCATATTTAAAAAAATATGCCACTGATGATTCAAATGCGAGTTTTGAGAAGTGTAGAGTAGCACTTGTTGTTTGTCATTTCTCCGTACACAAATGCAGACATGGTTTTCTGTTTACGTGGCGCGATGCAACGCAAACGCGTAAAAAGACAGTATAAGTCATTTATAATCTGTAATTATATCCCCACTGGATACAACAAATGCCTCATTTGTAATGGGTTTAATGTTTTTTGTCTCGTCGCTTCGGCCGGGACACGGCATCAACTGTATGTGAGGGGCGTAACATTTCCGTATCACGCTTGAGGTATTCGGCCAATCAATGCACTGGATAGCTGGCCAATCAGCATACACCTCACTTTTCAGACCGATGAGCTTTGTAAAAATGACGCGTTTCAGAAGGGGGGCATAGAGGAGAAACAATAATATAAATTATGTGGAAAATAATGTGTTTTTCAAAACCTTAAACCGCATTAACACATTGCATTACACCAAATACACAAAAAAATGTTCTTTTTAGCAACACCATATGACCCCTTTAAGTCCCAACCAGGATAAATAAACCTGTACCCACAACACACACACACACAAAACACACACTCACACTCTCTCACACACACACTTCGCTCTCCTCTCTCACACTACACACACACCACACACACACACACAACAACAAAACACTGAGCTCTCTATCCCCCACTCACACACACACACACACACACACACACACACACACACTCTCTCTCTCGCTCTCACACACACACACACACACACACACACACCACAGTGCTCTCTCTCACGTTCGGCCTGTAGGTTCGGAGTTTTGCCGAGAAAAGTTTGAGTGAGAAGAGTTCATGTCATTGAAAGATTTTTTCATTCATTCTGTGCCAAAGCAATGATAAATGATCCAGTTTATCCACACAAATGCTGTTGTGCTTCATTGGGAGAAGAGTGTTGAGAAAAACTGACCCGAGTGTTGAGAAACACGTCCTAGTGATTAGACAAAACTGTATGAATGTGAAAAGCAAGAATAAAATCCTGAAGAAGGGCCTCATTATTTGCAGTTGTTTGGGTCTGGGAGGGGAAAGAGCGGCTCTGATGTTCAGTGGGAGCACTGATTCTGTAGTACAGGACAGATGATGGTCACCTGATCTCTCTGGTCCTGCAGCGAGAGCTTCTCCTCCTCCAGATGCAGGGTCAGCTCCTTCATGCGGCGCTCCAGTCTGCGGGTCAGCTGCTGCAGCTCGCTCTTCTCTCTGAGTGCAGACAGAGAACAGAGCATCAGAGCAGAGGAGACGCTGTGAATCAGGAGCGTCTGCTGAGTCTCCTCACCTCTCCTCTCCCAGCAGCCTCTCCTCCAGCTCCTGCAGGTGCAGCTGCAGTTTGGAGATGACGGCGTCCTGACCGATGCGCTGAGATCCCTCCAGCTGCGCCACGCGGCCCCGCAGATCCTTATTCTACAGGACAGCAGATCCAGTAGCTCAAAACAAACCCGGAATACCACACTCTATTCTCAGTCGAACCCAACACCTAAAATATTCACCTCAAGTCCCCTGAGATTTATGTTAATATTTCAATAATTTGACACATTCACATGTACACTTTTTTTGTCAAATACAAAATGAATCTTTGATGATAATAATAATAACTTTATTTTACATTACAAAATTGCAAACCCGATTCCAAAAAAGTTGGGACACTGTACAAATTGTGAATAAAAACAGAATGCAATGATGTGGAAGTTTCAAATTTCAATATTTTATTCAGAATACAACATAGATGACATATCAAATGTTTAAAAAAAAAATTAGAAAATGTATCATTTTAAGGGAAAAAAAAAAGTTGATTTGAAATTTCATGGCATCAACACATCTAAAAAAAGATGGGACAAGGCCATGTTTACCACTGTGTGGCATCCCCTCTTCTTTTTTATAACAGTCTGCAAACGTCTGGGGACTGAGGAGACAAGTTGCTCAAGTTTAGGAATAGGAATGTTGTCCCATTCTTGTCTAATACAAGCTTCTAGTCGCTCAACTGTCTTAGGTCTTCTTTGTCGCATCTTCCTCTTTATGATGCGCCAAATGTTTTCTATGGGTGAAAGATCTGGACTGCAGGCTGGCCATTTCAGTACCCGGATCCTTCTTCTACGCAGCCATGATGTTGTAATTGATGCAGTGTGTGGTATGGCATTGTCATGTTGGAAAATGCAAAGTCTTCCCTGAAAGAGAAGACGTCTGGATGGAAGCATATGTTGCTCTAGAACTTGGATATACCTTTCAGCAATGATGGTGCCTTTCCAGATGTGTAAGATGCCCATGCCACACGCACTCATGCAAAACCCATACCATCAGAGATGCAGGCTTCAGAACTGAGCGCTGATAACAACTTGGGATGTCCTTGTACTCTTTAGTCCGGATGAAATGGTGTCCCAGTTTTCCAAAAAGAACTTCAAATTTTGATTCGTATGACCACAGAACAGTTTTCCACTTTGCAACAATCCATTTTAAATGAGCCTTGGCACAGAGAAAACAGCTGCGCTTCTGGATCATGTTTAGATATGGCTTCTTTTTTGACCTATAGAGTTTTAGCCGGAAACGGCGAAGGGCACGGGGGATTGTGTTCACCGACAATGTTTTTTGGAAGTATTCCTGAGCCCATGTAGTGATTTCCATTACAGTAGCATTCCTATATGTAATGCAGTGCCGTCTAAGGGCCCAAAGATCAATGGCATCCAGTATGGTTTTCCGGCCTTGAACCTTACGCACAGAGATTGCTCCAGATTCTCTGAATCTTTGGATGATATTATGAACTGTAGATGATGATAACTTCAAACTAATTGCAATTTTTCTCTGAGAAACTCCTATCTGATATTGCTCCACTATTTTTTGCCACAGCATTGGGGGAATTGGTGATCCTCTGCCATCTTGACTTCTGAGAGACACTGCAACTCTGAGAGGCTCTTTTTATACCCAAACATGTTGCCAATTGACCTAATAAGTTACAAATTGGTCCTCCAGCTGTTCCTTATATTTACATTTAACTTTTCCGGCCTCTTATTGCTAACTGTCCCAACTTTTTTGGAATGTGTAGCTATCATGAAATCCAAAATGAGCCAATATATGGCATGACATTTCAAAATGTCTCACTTCAACATTTGATATGTTATCTATATACTATTGTGAATAAAATATAAGTTTATAAGATTTGTAAATTATTACATTCCTTTTTTTTTATCCCAATTGGTACAGGTCCCAACTTTTTGGAATTGGGGTTTGTACGTAAATCTTAATTTAAAGTTTAAAATTAGGCTTTAATTGTGGCCAGAAGAAGATTGGTTGGAAAGGCTGGACACATCTGTTCAGGAAAGAAGTTGAATATCATGGGAATGTGTAAATAAAGGAATTAGCATGTTCCTGCAGGCATTGTTAGCTGACAGCACAGATATACTGCGATTTCCGTTAATTATTATTTTTTCACATCAAGTTATTTGACTCATAAAGCACTGTTTGGAAAAATGAGAGATGTTTATATATATTTTTCAATGAAAGCAGGGATTGATACTAAATGACATTTACTAAATGAAAATGGAATTATATATATATGTATATGTGAACCTGGACCACAAAATCAGTCTTAAGTTGCTTGGGTATATTTGTAGCAATAGCCAACAATACATTGTATGGGTCAAAATTATGGATTTTTATTTTATGCAAAAAATCATTAGGATATTAAGTAAAGATCATGTTCCATGAAGATATTTTGTAGTCTCCATTCTTTCAGTCATCAATGATACGGAAAATGACTTTAAGTTTTGATTAGTAATATGCATTGCTAAGAAACTTCATTTGGACAACTTTAAAGGCATTTTCCAATTTGATTTTTTTTTTGCACCCTCAGATTCCAGATAGTTCAAATAGTTGTATCTCGGCCCAAATATTGTCCGATCCTAACAAACCATACATCAATGGAAAGCTGATTTATTCAGTTTTCAGATTGTCTCATCTGAAATCTCAATTTCGAAAAATTTAGCCTTATGACTGGTTTTGTGGTCCAGGGTCACATATGTGAGTGAAGTCGTTCACCTGTCGCTCCAGACGGATCTTGTCACATTCCAGCTCGTGTCGAGCGGCTCGTTCCTGCAGCACTTCAGCTCTCACCTGCTCCATCTGACATATATATATACATATATATAAATAAATACATATATATATATATTCTATAATATAATATAGATCTATATAAACACACGCCTTTGGCTTGCTTAGTTGGACACTATTAGACACTATTAGAAGAAAGCTGAACTGGATGATGACATCACTGAACCATCAATGAACTTAGTGAAAAATTACTCTGTTATTGTCTTCTTACATAACTGACAAACTATTTCCCTGTTTAAAACTGTAAAGCTGCTATGACACGACCAGTATTGTAGAAAGTGCTATACAAATAAAGGTGACTTGACTTTACTTGACACACACACATACAACACACGGATTTCTGGGATTGGCATTCATCATGTTCTCTCCACAGTATTCGTGTATCATAACTGTGCTGGCATTATTCATGTGAATGCATTAATCTGTGGCCTTATGAAACTGCTAGTGATGTCTGTGTGTGTGTGTGTGTGTGTGTGTGTGTGTGTGTGTGTGTGTGTTTGTGTGTTATTCTGAGCGTGTCTGTGCTTTCTTTGTGTTTGACTGGAACAAAACTGAGCGACTCCAATTAATGAGACACAGCTGAATGAAGCCCAGAAATAAAGAACTAGAGCGCTTTAAACCGGGTCAGAAACACACAGTCCATTAGACACTGACCACAATCACGACCTACTTAAACACACACACACACAAAGTTTCTGCCATGACCTGCAGACATCAAACACACACACACTCAAGCTGAGAGATGTTGTCTGTCCGGTGTGTGTGTGTGTGTGTGAGACCTGCTCTCGTCCTCGTTCCAGTCTCTTCATGAGCGCGTCTGAGCTGCTGCGCTCCTCTAACACACTCCGCTCCAGCTCACACACTCGCACCTGGACACACACACACACACATGCTTTAAATACATGATCTTCTGAAATCAACTGGAGACTAAAGTTCAGAATACTGTGTGTGTGTACTGGTTTATATATCCTGGTGGGGACTTAAACCTGACTACACAAAGACTCGTGGGGACTCGTGTCACGGTGGGGACCTAAATTGTGGTCCCCACCGTGACAAAAGCTGATAAATCATACAGAATTAAGTTTTTTGAAAATCTAAAAATGCAGAAAGTTTCCTCTGAGGGGTAGGTTTAGGGGTAGGGTTGGTGTAGGGCAATAGAAAAGTACAGTAGAAAAACCATTACGCCTATGGAGAGTCCCCACAAGGATAGCTGACCAGACATGTGTGAGTGTGTGTGTGTGTCTGTGAGTGAGTGTGTGTATGTGAGAGAGTGTGTGTGTGTGTGAGAGAGTGTGTGTGTGTGTTTGTTTGTGTGTGTGTGTGTGTGTGTGTGTGTATGTGAGAGAGTGTGTGTGAGTGTATACCTCCATGAGTTTGCTGTGTCTGTCGTCATGTGTTTGTTGTTTCTCCTCCAGTTCTTTTATTCTCTTCTGCAGCTGCTGAGTTTTCAGTTCCGCCTCATTCAGATCAAACTCGCAGCGAGAGAGTTTCTCCTCCAACACACACCGCTGACCACACAAACACACACCAAATATGATGACAGAAAACCAACAGAGCCAGTTGTGTGCGTGTGTGTGTGTGTGTGAGACGTGGAGTGAGTGGAGGAGGTGTTTGTGTGTGTGGCTGTGGGTGTTAGTGGAGTGAGTGTGAGTGTGTTTGTGGTGTGTGAGAGATGAGAGAGAGTGTGTGTGTGTGTGTGTGTGTGTGACGAGAGGACGTGTCGTGTGTGTGTGTGTGTGGGAGAGAGAGTGAGTGTGTGTGTGTGTGTGCGCACCTCTCTCTGGTACTCCAGTGTGGCGTGAGTGTGTGTCTGTAGTTGTGTGTGTGTGTCGTGTAGCTCTGTGTGTAGTGTGTCCAGTTCTCTCTGGCTATGATCTCTGCGGCGTCCACCTCCTCCGCAGCTCTGCGGTCTCCCTGCTCCGATCCCATCACCGCCTCGCGATAATCTACACCACACACCCACACACACACACCACACACCCAGAATGAGTGAGTCAGATGGGACTCCTCCATCAGACGGGAGTCGCGTGTCTCCGCTCACCTCCTCCTGCAGCCGCTCTAACACTCGGTCCTGGCTACTCCTCTGCTCCTCTAACTCACTGCGTCTCCTCTGCAGCTCCTTTGTCTGACGGCGCTCCTCCTCATACCTCTCCTTCAGCTCACGGTGAGCTCGAGTCAACCTGCTCAGCTCACTCTGAGACACAGACAAGTCAGGTCAGCTTTATTTCTATAGCGCTTTATAAAATACAGACTGTTTCAAAGCAGCTTCACAATATTAAACAGGAAAAATAGTGGACGATAAGACTCACTAGGCCTGAGGAAGTGGATATCATCCTCTTTTGGAAGACCCAACAAAGTAGTTTCGCTTTTCACAACGAAACACACAGCGCCTCCACGACATGGCTGCAGCGTCAACAAACCTACAGTGAGAATAAAAGTTACGCCTTATTTCTTTGCATGAACATTTGAGCAGCGTTATGCAAAATCTTCCCACACAGTGACGTAGACAATGTGGGGGCGTGTTAGAACGAGACATTTTAGGTAGGCGTGGTTGACTCTTAACTTTATAAAGAATATATCTTTGGATTTGAGACTTTAGTTTTTTCAACTTTACAGATCTTCTTTATTCACCAAGAGCTTGTAACACTCCAAAGAAGAAAGGAAAAATTGAAATCGCATGATATGACCTTAAGCTTGAAACTCTGCAAACCAAACTGTGACTTTAATGTAATATGATTTTTTTTTCTTCTTCTTTGCAATAACTAATAAAAAGATTCACACCGGAGAGCTGCTTTATAACAGAATATCAAGTTGTAATAGTAAATGAAAACAACACGTGACACTGTTTTTCATGTTTAATACTGTAAAGCTGCTTGATTTAAATCAATCTATTGTATGTAAATTCACATATATAAAGTGACTTTAATGGAGTGCTGAACTGCAGAGCTTGTGCAAACATCCACATGGCTATGATCAGATGCTTTCTGAACTGCTGTTTTTTCACCGCTGTCATTTTTGTTGTGTTTATTTCATTATTCAGAGGAAAGCAAAAAAATGTGGGTGGGTCCTCCCCCAGAAACATTTTACTGGAGTATGTTAGCATTATAACAACATAGTGTAAGTGTAACTAATTCAGTGCTGCAACAAAGACTATATGATGCCTTTAAAAGCAACAGGCGAACAACTGATGAAGATTAATTTAAATAGCAGCTTGTTTAGAGACCATATGTGAGCACACAGACCCACCCGAGCAGCAGATATGCTAAGATGCTTTGTTTGGCTTGCTGTGTCGCACAGGGGCGCCTGCTGGATTTCATCTGAGGGTACACACAGACTTTTTTTTGTGGTCAAAAACAGCACTTAAATGTTCAATTCCCTTCAATATCGTGAGTATGTAACTTTAAGGCTTGAGGACCAAACGATCAGTGACAGCAACACTGAGCAGAACGAAGGTGTCACGCATTTTAAACCTTTTAAAAACTGCACGAAAACAGCAATAATCAACAAAATGATAAAATACATCCATCAGCATGCTCACAGCTGTTAAACAACAACAGAGAACAAAACAATGCTGATGAAGTGGATATTCACGATTGAAAAGAAAAAGAAAAACTGAAAATAGCCCCTTACGGTCGGTGAATGACCGCTTATTCATGACACAGCTTAATTTTCTCAAAGTTAGCCTCTCAATAAGTAGCCTTTTGTTTCAGTTATTTGTAGGCGTTGCTATGCAGTTATTAAAGAGATAGAGAGGAAGAGAAAGAGTGTGTTTTTTATTTTAGTCACTTGCGTGTAAATGTCTGGTGTGTGAGAGAGACCGTACGCGCTGTCCACAGATCAGTGGTTTTTCAAACTGTTTGATACCAAAGACCCACAAATATAATAATTCCCTTCAGGTCTGGTTTTACAGAGGTGCTAAAGATGAAGCATTATAAACATGGTGTGTGAAACAGCGAAAAGGTTTCAATTTGACAAGTGTTTTTACTGCGTTTAGAGTTGAACGTCTACTCGGTCTACTTCATCCAGCGCTATTTGTTATATGTGTTCTTAAGTATCTCGATACTGTTTGTTTTACGCGAGGAACGGTCAATGATTCATTGACTTAAAAAAAGATTAATCCATAATTTGTGGTATGGCTAGCTCACTTGACAGAAATACGGGACACACATCATAACTGCTGAAATATTTGCAGGGCAGACGAACAGGTCAGGTCAGCCGAAGCGCTCATGGTACTCCTGGTAGTGCATATAGCCGTACACCTGCAGACACCACTGGTGTCACGGGAGTGCAGCAGGTGCAACAAGTGAAAACACGGAATGTAGTTTAATTTATATGGACTCTGAATGAGCCAAGTGTAATGGATTTGAGGAAGCAGCAGCGTGGAAGGGAAGTTCAAAGCTGTAGCCTAAAAAACAGAATTAGAACAGTAAACGTAAGTGGTTACAATATCAGGGTCGTAAAAAAGTGGGGTGGGTCTTGTCCAACCCATACGAATGGTCTCCAACACCTATGCGGCAGCACATATTTACATATTCATCTAAACCGCATTATTGCAGGGCCTACATGGGAGCTCAAACGACTATGAGATCATATAAGATCAAACGACTACAAAAAAATCTGCAAATCAAACGACAACAACAAAACTATATGCAGACAATTTTTTATTGTCGATAATGTCGAATAATCATTTCAGCCCTAAATGAGTTCAACTAATCTATAAAGCAGCTCTGGAGGAAGCTCAGAGACGGACGGACGGACAGACAGACAGAAAGACAGACAGACCGCGGGCCGGACAGAGAGTAGACAGAGCGAGACGGAGGACAAATGGAAAGACAGCCAGGACGGACAGGACAGACAGACGAATTAGAGAGGACCCAGGGAACAGACGCGACAGACAGAGAGAGATAGGACAGACCGACGGAGACAGAGAGATAGGGACAGACAGTAGACAGACAGAAGGCCGGACAGGACAGACAGACAAATGGACAGACAAGGACAAATGCTACAGACAGACGGACCAGAAGACAGACAGACAAATGGCAGACGGAGAGAGGGACAGCGACAGACAGACAGACCAAATGGACCCAGACAGAGAGATAGACAGACAGACAGACAGACAGATGGACAGACAAATGGAAAGACGGAGAGATGGACAGAGACAGACAGACAGATGGACAGACAGACAGAGACAGACAAATGGACAGACAGAGAGATGGACAGAGACAGACAGACAGACACAGATGGACAAACAGACGGACGGCTAGGGACAGCGGACAGACAGAGAGATAGAGGACAGATAGATGGACAGATAGATGGACGGACGGACAGATGGACAGACAGAGTCCACGGGAACGGAAAGACAGACAGGACAGACAGACGAAATAACAGATGGCACGGGACCAGACAACAGACATACGGACGGACGGACAGACAGACAGAGAGAGATAGACAGACAGATGGACAGACAGATGGACAGACAGAGAGAGAGACAGACAGATGGATGGATGGACGGACAGACAGACAGACAGAAAGACACAGACAGTATGGACGACGACGGATGGAACAGACAAAAATGGACAGACGGGGACGGAAAGAGAAGATGGAAGAGACAGACAGACAGACAGACAGAGACAGACAGACAGAACAGATGGACAGACAGACGGACGGATAGACAGACAAATGGACAGATGGACAGACAGAGGGATAGACGGACAGATGGATGGACGGACGGATGGATGGACAGACAAACAGACAGACAGACAGGCAGACAGACAGACACAGACAGACAGACCGAGGGAACAGATGGCAAGGGCCAAAACAAAAGTGAAACAGACAGAGACAGACAGAGCGACAGAGAGACAGATAGAGAGACAGATAGAGAGACAGATGGATGGACAGAGAGACAGACGGATGGACAGACGGACGGATGGACAGACAGGTTACCTGTGTGTCCTCCAGGTGTCTCATCAGGGCTCGGTTGGCTCCACACATGTCCTCCTCCTGCTGTTTGACCTCCTGCAGCTCCTCCTCCAGATTCTGTTTCTCCATCTGAACATCAAGAAAAAAAACTGGTACTGAAACTGGTACTGTTCATACTGCAGCTTTAACAGGTTGCTGATTCTCACCGTCAGCTGCTCCACACGTGCTGTCAGGAGCTTCTCATGCTCTTGCTTCTGCTGGATGAGATGGTGGAGGGAGGAGATCTGCTCCTCCAGAGTGCAGATCTTTTGCTGGAGCTCTGCTTTAGTCTGCTTCAGCTCTGAGATCAGCGTCTGATCGGCTCCTTTCTCTGCAGCCACCTCCAGAACCTTCTGACCCAGCAGAGCCACACTCTGGAGCAGAGGAAGAGGATGGAGGGGCGTCAAGTCAGCTTTAATTCTATAGAGCTACATACAATAGACTGTACATTAAATAAAAGTGAACTGAAATGAAACACAATATAGAAACGTGCCTCTTTGGCCTCCTGTGTGGCTTCCAGGAGTCTGTGGATCTCCTGCTGGTGCTCCTCCTGCAGCGCCTCCACATCTCTGGCGTGAGCTGAGATCTCCTCCTCTAGCGCCCCCCGCAGGGCTTTCAGCTCACTGTCCCTCCGGTGTAGCGCCTCCTCCTGCTCCTCCTGCACCTGCTGCAGGGCCTCGAACTCCCCATGCAACTGACACAGATCCTGAGAGACGGACGGAGAGATTCTAACCTCACACAAATCATTCCATGAAAATGAAGGGGTCAGAGGTCGTACCTGCAGCAGCCTGTCTCTCTCTCCGGCCTTGCAGCTCTTAGCGCTGTCTAACTCATCATGGATGTCAGACAGCTGCTGCTGCAGATCCCTCATATCAGAACGACACTGATCACGAGCTCTTCTGGCCTGCAGGAGTCTGAACACACACACACAGACATATATAGTGATGTGTGTATGTGAGTGTGACTCCCGTGATCGTGATGTGCGCAGTGTCTGAGTGCTGTGTGTGTGATGTGCTGTGTGTGCTGAAGGAAGAATGTGATCTAGGGAGGTGAGTTGTGAGCCGAGCGGAAATAGGCGGTGTGTGTGGTGATGATTAGTGAAGTGATATGTGTCGTGAATAATGTAGCTGTAGTGTGTGTTGTTGTGAGGGTGAGTGAGTATAGTGTGGTGATATATGTGCTTCAGTGGGCTGTTGTGAGGATACGTGTGTGGGTGCTAGTGAGGTGAGTGAGGAGAGTAGTATGTGAACTAGCGACGCAGAGCCATGCGATTTGTGAATCGTGAAGTGAGTATGTGTGTGACATATAGGTGTTGATGTGTGAGATTCTGTGAGGGAGTGAATTTGATGACGTGCAGTATGTGCAAATAGCGACCGCGAGCATGCGTGTGAGTGATGTGAGTGAGTGAGTATGTGGGTGATATATGTGTGTGTGTGTGATATATGGGTGTGTGTGTGATGTAAGAGGTGGATGTGGAAAGTGATGTGAGTGTTATGGTGAGGTTGAAATGATACAAGCGTGAGTGTCTGACGGATGTTGATGGTGATGTGAGGGTGTGTGAGGCAGCCGTGTTGTGTGTGTGAGTGTGATTGTGACACGGTGAGTACAAAGTTTGTGAGCGATATATCGTGGTCGTGCTAGTGTGTGAGTGAGTGTAGACGTGAGTGAGTGCAGTGTTGAGTGGGAAGATGAATGAGGTGATGAGTGAACTGAAATGAGGACACATGTGAGAGTGTGTGTGTGTAGTGGTGTGTGTGGGTGTGTGAGTGAAGAAGTGTGTGAGGTGAAATGTGTGTGTGTGTGTGTGTGAGATGTGTGTGTGTGTGTGAGTGAAGTGATTAGTGAGCGGATTGTGTGTGTGTGTGAGTATGATGTGTGAGTCAGTGGTGAGGCATATATGTGTGCATGTGTGGGTGTGGAAGGTGAGTGAGGCTATGCTGATAAGGTGAATGGTGAAGTAGGTGAGTGTGTGACGCTGAATTGTGATCGATGTGAGTGTGTGTGTGAGTGTGGGTGTGTGAGAGTGAGTGAGCGGTGATGTGTGTGAGGTACCTGCAAGTGAGTAGGTGGTGTGGTGAAGAGAATTTATATGTGATAGTGTGTGTGTCGTGATGGACTGAGTGAAGTGTGCATATTGTGTGTGTGGTGAGTGTGTGCTGTGAGTTGAGTGTGTTAGTGTGATGTGAGTGAGTGTGTGAAACTAGTATCATGAGTGAGTATGAATTGTGTAAGGTAGAGATATATGCATGTGTGTGTCTGTGTGTGTGTCTGTGTATGTGTGTCTGTGTGATGTGATATATGTGTGTCGGTGGGTGGAGTGAGGTGTGAAGTGAGGAGTGAGTATGGTGTGTGTGAGCCATATCATGTGTGTGAGTGCAGTGACGCGTGCCACGTGATGTGAGGATGATGCTGATTCGGTGAGTGATGTGCATGTTGTTGTGATGAGTGTACGTGAAGATGAACTGTGATAATGAGTGTTGTGAGTGACCCTGATGACTGACGCTGTATGGATGAGTGTGTGTGAGTGTGTGAGTGAATGATCTGAGTGTGTGTATGTGTTGGTGTGTGTGTGTGTGTGTGTGAGTGAGTGAGAGTGTGTGTGTGCTGTGTGTGTGTGGTTTGTGTGAGTGACGGGTGAGGAGTGAGTGCTAGTATATGTGTGTGTGTGTGTAGGGTGTTGGTGACAGTGAGGGAGTGACGATAGGTGAGAGGTGTAGTGAGAGAGTGTGGTGTGAGGTGATGTGATGTGACCTTGTGAGGGTTGTGTGTTGCATGATTGTGTGTATGTTTGTGTAGTGAGTATGGGTGCTGAGTGTAGTGTGAGGTGTGTGAGATGTGCGATTATATGTGTGGGCTCGGTGTGAGTAGTGAGGTTTGAGTGATCATGTGATGTGCCGTGACACTGGTGATGGAGAACACGATGGAAAGTGATGTGAGCTGAGTAAGTGAGGTGTGAATCGGTGAGGATGTGTAGTGATATATGTGATGTGTGTGTATGTGTGTGTTGGAGTGAGTGAGTTGAGTAATGTGCTGCTGACATATGTCGTGTGTGTGTGTGTGTGTGTGTGTGTGAGTGTGTGAGCTGATGTTGTGTCTTTTGAGTGATGCCCTGAGAACGTGAGTATTGTGTGTTGGATGAGGATATATGGGTGTGGGTGGTGTAGTGAGTGATGGTGAGTGCTGATAGATGTGTGTTTGTGAGGTGAGTGTTGGAGCTGGAGTGACTCACAGTGGATGTGTGAGTGACTGACACGTGACGTATGTGGTGTGTGTGTGTGTAGAATGCACGGTGAGTGTGATAATATGTGCTGTGTGTGTCGTATGGTGAGATGATGGGTGAGTGAGATGAGTGTATGTGTGTATGTGTAGCGATAGATGTGTGTGTGGTGTGTGATTACGTGCGTGAGTGGAGTGTGTGGTGCTGCTGTGTGTGAGCTGAGTGAGTGTGATAGAGGGAGGTCGAGTGCAGTGACCCTGAAGGTGAGTGTGTGTATGTGATGTGTGTGATCGTGAATGACTGAGATGTGCTGTCTGATGTGTTTGTGTGTGTGTGTGTGGGTGAGTGAGTTAGTGTGTGTCAGTGTGTGTGTGTGCTGGTGTGTTGTAGTGTGTGTGTGAGTGAGTGAGTCGATTTGATAGTGAGTGAGCTGAGAGTGTGTGATGAGCAGTGAGGTGAGTGAAAACTGTGTCGTGTGTGTGCTGCACAGGTATGTGAGTGAGTGAATGATCACACAACGGTGAGGAGTGAGGGGAGTGTGTGTGGGTCTGTGTGTGCTGCTTGCTGAGTATGTGAATGTGAGTCGTGGGAATGCTGTTGCGATATTAGTGTGTGTGTGTGTGCGATATATTGTGTGTGTGTGTGTGTGTGTGTGTTGCTGTGTGGGAGTAGAGTGAGTGTCTGTGCTGTGACTCGTGAGTGCAGTATGTGTGTGTGTGTGTGATGTGAGCTGATGTGCAGTATGTGTGTCGCAGAAGATGTGTTGTGTCTGAAGTGATGTGATGTGTGAGTGATCGTGGTGAGGTGAGTGAAGTGAGATAAATGTGACCTTTAGTGCAGGTGAAGAGTGAAAGTGAATGGTTAGTTGTGTGTGTGTTGTGCTGCTAGTGAACAACGTGAAGTGAAATTTAACTGGTGAGAGTCGACGGTGAGTGTGGCTGTCCCCCCCGTGTGTGTGTGTGTGTGATATATATGTGTGTGTGTGATCTCTACTCACTGGTCCAGTGAGGTCTGCAGCTCTTTCTCCATGTCGGTGAGTTTATGGCGGACTATGATCTGCTCCTGTTCACTCCTCTCTAGTGTCTCCTGCAGTCTCTTCAGCTCGGTGTTTCTCTCCTCTTTCTGCTCAGACAAACTCTCATTGTTCTGCAGAGACATGAATGATGTCAGACGGGACACAAACTGACTGATTGTCTGATATCTGATCCAATCACCTGCTGGGCTTCCTGCAGCAGCTGCTGTAAGTGACTGACGTGTCTCTCTAGCGCCGCCCTTCTGTCTTTAAGATCGTTCACCTCCTCCAGAGGAGCTGCAAACTCAAACTATTCAACACACACAAATAAGTCAAGCAGCGATTACTGGAACAACTCACAAACGATAACCACTGGACTAGTGTACGGAGAGATTTAAATGACATGAAACTTTAAAATATGTCATGGCATGATGAAATAAAGTACAATGAAAAGCAAATATATTTAATTATGCTTAAATTTATTGATTGCAACATTTTATTATATATTGATTTCTTTCATGTCCTTTTTCAATTTTCATAAATAATTAAATGTATTTCACACCTTTTTTTAAATTCATGCTTACATTTAATCATACTTATTGCAATATGCCATTATGTTTTTAATGATTTCAATATATTTTTATTTAATGTAGTTAAATTTAATAATGTTAAATGCCTCCATATTAGTGTCCAAGTACCAGCAGTTATAGTTACTCCAACGAAACTGTGGAAAGTTAGTTTTTCAAAACAAGAAACAAACACAGTTTGCAGCAGATCCCGAATTCAGTAAGAACAGCTGCAGTTTGATGTACTACGGTACTTTGATGGAAGCTCAGGTTTACTGTGGTAAATGTCCGCTCACCTCCTCCAGTGTTGTGAACTTCAGCATGTGGATCTTTTCAAACATCAGCTCCACCTTCTGCCTGATAACGGCTTCACCCTCACAGGACCTGAGGGAAACCAGCCGCAGAGACACCGCTAAAGTCACGGCAGTCTGATAAGCATCAATCAATCACTTACACCAGCATTTACTCACGCGTCGCTCCAAACCAGCTGAATAATAACTTCATTTGAGTGACAGAAAGCTCGTATGACTTTGGAAGAGCTGCAGTGACACTTTTTCTGGAGCTTCAGCACATCTGTGTTTATTTCTTCTGAGGCAGAACAAATAAAGTCATGCAGGTTTTGGAGACAGACTATGAGGGATGCGTAGGGTTTAATAATGACGTTATTGTACAGCTGGAACTACCGGTTTTAGCTTCAAAATCTGTTCGCTATGTGGTTGTGGCCGGTTTGAAGACATGGTTCAGGAATAAACTCAGTTTTCCTTCAGGTTCATCTGATGTGCTGAGATGGAAGACGAACAGAGTCTGAAGCGCATCTACAGTCATCCAGCTGAACAAACAAGCACTATGCAGAATGAATAGAGCAGGCTGTTCTGGGACGTTCATCAAGAGATTCCAGGAAAGCATGAGACTTTTTTATCATAATATCTAATATATGGCATGTAGCATAATGCTGAATGATTACCATATTCGTATTCAACAGTATTTGATTTCAGAGAATAACATGTGTTTCTCATGTACATAAAAACACTCACAGCACCTATAAAGCAGCTGAGGGTAGCCCCCCGCTTTTTCTTTGTGCCCGCAGGAGCCCCCCCCCCCCTACCTATCGAGTTTTTTTTTGCCTTGGTATGAAGACACCGACCTACCCCACACGTTCCACCAGCTTCTGCCCATCCCAACGAAATCTTTCAGGTAGTTCCACTATCAAACCATAGGAGTTAGCGGTTTCCTCATCGGGCTGATCCGCAAGCTCTCGCTGTCCTTTCAGGAGATCAGGTGTGGCCTTAGAGACACGTGACATAATGACTCATGAATCAGTTCAGATGAATCGAACACAATCAAATGACTCGTGTGTGATAACATGGTGTCGTATCACCAGGTCCGGCTTCCGTTCTATTCGTTTGCACCTCGTTTAACCTACTCTGCCTGCCACCTGACCAGATGTGGCTTTGACCCTGGACCCCTCTGGACACATACTGTCTGCGTGAAAAGCCTTGCCACCAACTTCCGTGATTCAATCCCTATGTCCGCCCGATAACATATTACGAGGGACTCCAGACTTCTGGCAGCGCCTACTTTCCTCGGCAGTCCAAGATTCTGCTGCGGTTGTGAAGCGACTTCGCCGGGAGACTGTCCCGCGTTTCCGGAAGACAGAACGGATTCTGCGTGGTCCGTCCTGGTGTCGTGTATCTCTGAGGCGGCTCCAGACATCCTGCAGATGATATGAGACGGCTGGTAGGGGACGCTCTCCACCGACGGCTCCTGGACTCCCGGCACGGGGATCCTGGCTCTCTTCACCATCACGGGTGAGGAAGGGCTGCTGCACCAGCCGCGGTGGTTTCTGGGATCGCAGGCTCTCAGGATCTCAGGCTTCCTCTGGTAGTTCAGCAGCTGGGCCGACGGGTTCTTGAAGGCTCTCAGAGATCTGTAATGATCCAGTCGAGGAGTTTGAGTGCTTGAAGCGCTGCCGCTCATATTGGACACAAACTCCTGCCGCTGATGGTCGGTGAGGAAGACGTCGGGATACTCCGGAGAACATGGTGCGCACCTCCCCTGAGCGTTCAGGACCACGTACGGCTGGCCGGCGATGCCCTGGACCTGGACTTTCACCCCAAAAGATCCCGAATCATCATCACCCTGAGACGCTTGAACAGGGTCAGACTGAGATCGTCCATCATGAGCGCCAGACAGCTCCATCTAGAAAACAATCACTGACTCAGTCCAGACTGAAGGAGAATCCTGACAGCGAATGACATCAGCGTGAGAAACAATGAGTGTTTAGAGCAGAAACACAGAGAATGATGACGCTCACTTAGCTCTCTGAATGCTATTGTTCTTATATACAGCTAGTTATAAAAACTACCTCAGCCTAACAGAAAACCTTCTGCATTTTTACAATTAAATATACATTTATTTACCTCACTTTTACAAATGAGGGCGTGCCCAAAAGGAGGTTTTATCAGGTTTAGCTCACTTCTGAGTACACATTTGTCTCTGAAATATTATTAAGTAGGTACAAACACACACACACACACACACACACGTTTACTTAGCTATCTAAATGGGGACATTACATAGACTTCTATTGTTTTTATATACAGATAGTTATACACTTTTTAACCTAAACTCAGCCCTACCCCTCACAGAAAACGTTCTGCATTTTTACAATTTCAAAAAACTTTGTTTACTTTATTTTTATACCAGTTTTACAAAAGAGGACGTCCCAAATTGAGGTTTTGTCAGGTTTTGTTCACTTTTGGGTACAAATTTGTCCCCAAAATATGGTTAAGTAGGTGCGCGCGCACACACACATATATTCATTAAATGCACTTATACTTATATTCACTAAATTAACTTATAAACAAACGTGTGTAGAACTAAAATGATGTCATAAAATGACATATTCAGGACCTTTATATTCCATAAATAATTTCTGAATTCATGTCACATCTTTCTCTCTGTGATCAGACTCATGATGATCCAATAGCACTTTTCGTGAAACTGTATCGTTTCAGCTATGGATAGAAAACATCCCTCATATCGTCAATCAATTTATCAGAAGATCTCAGATACTGGATACAGCTGTAATAAAAGCTGGTTGAAATGGTCGGTTTATACTGTTAATAGATCAGTTCTTGTAACGGAAAGAAGTAGAGTTATTAGATTGAAATGATCTTACCGCTGCAGTCTTCAGTCAGAGACACAGAACTCCAGCACAGAAACTCAGCGAGGACAGCAGATGTAGACACGCCCCTCTGCTCTGATTGGGCAAGAGTCAGGCGAGTCCGCCTCTCAAACCCCGCCCGGACCCTCTGGGGACCCGCCCACACCCTGAACACACACACTCCAGATGACTTTAATCAAGGACAGTTTTCAGCCCAGAAACAGTTTCTAAAATATTAACATGATACTTAGCCAATAACTGTGATTTTTCTTTATAAAACAGGAACCGCAGTTCAATTATCTAATAAAATTTGTTTGAAAACTATGAAAAGAACATTTACATCTGATGAATGTAATAAAGCAAGATTTAAAAACAGTCTTCGAGCAGGAGAGAGTGCTCAGGGTGTGTTTCTGTACAAAATGAGCAACTGCTTGACATATTGTGCTAAATAATCGTACGACACTGAGCAAAAGATGAAGAGAGCGAACGGCAGCGAGAACAGAAGACGGCAAACATTTCACTTGTTGATGCAGATGAGTGTGATTGCTCTTCTGAAACAGTGTGAAGATCAACAGATCCTGCGAGCGAAAGCGCCGACAGACAGACCGCGTGATGATGAACGGGTTATTCAGGCTGTTTGAGTGCAAATAAACACAGTCAGTTCAGCAGAAACACAGACCACGACCATGATGTGGAGTGACAAACTCTCCCTCTCTCTGACTCACACACACTGAGATGTTTAGCTCAGTCTCAGACACCAGTGATGTTCTATGAAAAAAGCAATGACGCCCTGATGATCTGCTAAACTAGGGCCATTTTCCCAGGACGCGTCCTGGCCAGGATTTCTAATTTCTAAAATGGCACTATGGTCACCCTATGTTAAACACCTTTCTTTGTGCTGAAGACAGAATGTCATGCGGGCTTGAACAACATGAGGGTGATGAAATGATGACAGAATTGTCATTTCTTGACAAATTTAAAGAACATGATTGAGATCTCACATCAGAACATCAGAAAGAAAATAACAATCAACCAAATGAGACACAGGATGGGATGACACTTAGACTTTTCCTCGATTTCTTACTAAATCTCTCATGTTTCTTCATGTTCATTTAAATGCTTTTTGCAGATTTGTAACATTTAATAAAATCATTTAATAAATACAAAGCAATCACATAGCCATCAAAATATTGATTTTATTTGCACTTTATTTGTCTTGTGCATTCAGCCAGACTAGATAATAACTTTCAATTAAACATTCTGATTGGTTTGTAAAAGCTGTTTTTATGCATATTTCCCTATGGAATTGTGGTACATTTAAAAAGTAAAGCATTGACCATCTGCATAGTCTGTATATTTGTCTGTAAACAGAGTTTTGACTGCACAACTCTTGGCACAGCAATTCAATATGATCAAATGTGTAGTGGAAGGTAGAATAAACTAGTAATGTTTTATTACCAATTATTATATTTTATGTTTAAAATAGAAGCCATTGTGAAATAGTTATGGCACATAAAGTAATATATCTTTTCTGTTTTTTTTCTGTGTTTCCTTTTCAGAAATGAGCCAACCTTCGATGCCAGCTACAAGATCTTCTGTGAGAGGATCATCCGCCATAGAATAATTGTAAACCAAGAGGTGCTGACAATGATGCAGCTAAGAAGAATCTTTTTAAATCTTGTGAAAAAACAAGAAGACCTTGATGCTTCAAACTACAGGTAATTTAAATACCACAAGTTTCTTTTAAATATGCAGCTTTGGAAAGAATGTTTATGCAACATTTATATTTTTTCTTACAAAATGGAATTTATAATAATCATAATCATAATCATTATATAACGTGTTAACGCTACAAATACAACACAGTGTATTTTAACTCAATTGTTTTCAGTGTAAATATATCTTTATTTATACCGTTGTGATCATCTTTCGTTGTATCTTGTTTAAGGCAGGATAAATTGAAGAGGAGGTTGATCTGTGATTTCCTGTGGTTTCACTCGCCCAACAAGCGCAACATCAGTGAGCTGGTTTTTGTTGAGACACTGTCTGCAGACAAGCTGATAGACAGGCTACCTCATCCATCAGGTACAGAAACAACAGAGTCAACTGAGGTAACTAGCCAAAGTGATGGTGAAAACATGATAAATACAACATCTGGTCCGCAAAGACAAACCTCAGTGGCCTCTATCAATACTACAGAGGACACAAGGACACTTTATAGTGCAGCATTGATATTAAAGATGCTTCTGTGTGACTCTCCCGGTATGACATGTCCATGGCCACCCACGTCTGATGATTTAAATGTGAGTGAAGCAAAATCTGTTGTGCCACTCGAACTGTACAATCTGATTTCCTGGATTATTGGTGCAACTGAGGAACCAACACTGGCCCATTATGTTGATATTCCAGATGATTTGAACCTAAAAGTGATATCTATTTGTCAAGACATTGTGTATCTCGCATCTAAGGGCCGAAGGCAGACACCGAAATCATTGTGTCTTGGTCTAACCGTTCGCCATTTAACAGGTTCATCACAAATTGTCACTTCTAAATAGACTAGGACATTGTGCATCATGGGACACAGTTGTCAGTCTAGACAATAGCCTTGCCCAACTTCAACTAGTAGAGGGCAGAGACAAAATACCAAAGGGATTCTCAAGAAGGTTCCTACAATACTTGTGTGGGACGATATTGACTTTGGGGAGGAGACACTATCAGGTCGTGGAACTACTCACCACGCAAATGGGATTATGCTGCAAAGTTCTGTAGTTCAACCTGTGTCAACAACAAACAGACAACCACTACAGAAAGGAGTTTCCTCATTCAAAGCACCCCCTTGCATCCCTATCGAACAGTACCATCAGTCTAAAAGACAAGGACCACAGAACTTGTTTCATCAGGAAAGTAATCCATTACAGACATACAAATTGAACACCATGTCTGCTGCACAAACTGAACTTGCATATGTTGTTTTAAAGTCCATAGATGCTGAAAGATGCACAATCCCAAGCTGGACAGGTTTCCATACATTGCTTAAAGGTGATGTCACTCTGCAAAAGTCAGCACTGTATTATCTTCCAGTCATTGAGGCTTCACCGACAGAGATGTCAACAGTAAACACAATTCTGAAGCGAAGTGTCCAAATTGCTGATCAGCTAGAACTGGACCATATAGTGTTAGTTTTTGACCAAGCTATATATGCCAAAGCTCATCAAATCCGCTGGAAAGACAATGACTTTACTCAGCGTATAGTGATTAGACTAGGTGAATTTCACACATGCATGTCCTACCTGATTATTCTAGGAAAAAGGTTTGAAGATGCAGGACTGCAAGACATACTCATTGAGTCCGAAGTTGTTGCCCCAGGATCCATCAGTGGAGCGATCAGTGGTCATCACTACAACCGCAGCATGAGGGCACACAAACGTCAGTATGAGAGTCTGCAACGCATCAGATTTCTCACCTTCTTAGAATCTTTGCCACCAGAGGAGAGAAATGAGTGTATGGATGTCATCAGTGAAATCAAATGTGCATTCCAGGACAGAACCATGGATGTTTTGTGTGCAAATGAAAAATTTGACAAAATGTGTTCAAAATATGTAGACTTTGTGAAAAGAAGAAGTGCATAAAACCCAACGTTTGCCTTCTGGAGTTTGTACATCGACATGGTACAGATACTCCTTCTGTTTGTGAGAGCAACACGAGAATCGGACTGGCAGCTTCACCTGTCAACAGTACGCTTGATGATGCCGTGGTTTTTTGCATACGATCATGTCAATTATGCTAGGTATTTACCTTCATACTGGCTGGAAATGGTCAATTTGCCCCTCACACATCCTTCTTGCCACAGCGAACTCAGTGTTAAAGGCCAGTGGACTGTCCAACGTCAAAGTGTCCATGGATTTGCCTCGATTGCTTGTGACCAGGCCATTGAGCAAACATGCAACAGAGATTCCAAGGCAAATGTGAGACTGGAAGATGTTCCTGTATGTCTGCAAGACTGTCTTGTACTGATTTTTGTCGATGCCAAAATTGTGCAAATGTTTCTCAGGAAACAGGAAAGAGTTACATGGGATGATGGCTCTGATGATTGTGATAGGGATGATACTGATACTGATGAGTAAAGATGTGCTGTGCATTATTTTAAGCTGATTTTCAGCTGCAATGAATCTGTTGTAGAAATGTTCATTTTTGGAATTAATCATAATTAAGGGGGGTGTGGTCGCATTTTGAGTCATTTCAGCCAACTTGGGCCAAAGTGTGCTTCTTCTTTAATTTTGATGTAAACTACATCACAATTTTGATGTATAATACATAACACAGTTTTGCTAAATTTACAATGTGTATGTTTAATTTTGCTTGGTGCCAATCCGTGAAATTGAAGCGTATTTTGTACAAATTTGCCATATTTTATGGTCTACATTCACACTTGAGTATATAATGCACCAATATCTTTCTCAAATGTTAAGGTACATGTATAATGGTCAGTTTAAGAGATATTTTGTGTTGCTAAAATGAATATAAATAAAGTTATAAGCAAAACCAGCAGCATAAGGTTTTCGTTTTTTTTAATTCACAATTGTACACATTTATGGATTGTGACGGAGAACTTTTAACATAAAGTCCAATATGGTGTTGTCTATGCAAAAATGCATTTAAAAAGTAGTGCCCAGGCGTGGGAACGAAAATCACTTTCTAGCCTCTTTTTCCTAGTTCACCTTATGGCCTACACCCTGAAATATGACTGCCGCCCCCACTGGATCCCCCAACATTATTGGGCTAGAGCAGTGTTTCCCAACCGGGGTGCCGCAGCACCGAGAGCAGAGGGTGAGGGTCAACAAAACAAAATATTTTTTTAGTATTTTTAAATTGCTAAAATGTTCAAAAAAGCTGATCTGATGTCGCCAATAATTAGAGACGCACTGAAATTCCGGCTGCCGAAAATGAGTTCACCGAAAATTATTTTCACTTTCACGTGGTGTGACGCTCCGCGTATTATCCCGCTCTATGCGTGTGCGCTCGCTCAGCTCCACTCGTATACCGTTCATGCTCATCGGAACAGCAAAGTCCACTCAAAAATCGAGCTGACAGGAAACATCTATGTAGTACAGTATTGTTTCTGTTTGCAATAGCCCTATACTGTGCTGTAACAAGGTGTGGTAAACAGGCAACTCTGGTAAGACTGCCCTCTCATTCATTGATCTGCTAAACCGTTATGCTCACGTGTCCTCTGAAAATAATAGCTTTCTAGGACTAAACATTATTTGGATAATTGGTTAAAAAAAAAAAATCTCTTAATAGCCCTACTGTGTGTTAGACTTACCTGAAAAACTAAAAAGCAATTTATTTCATTTGTAGGCCTATCGTTATTTTTTATTTGTGCTATCATTAGTAATTTCTTTATTTGTTCTTATTTTATTATTAACTGCTTAGCCTCCTTGTCATTTTTTATTCAATTCAAAGTTTTTAAATCAAGCTATCTTGTGCTACTGCAACAAATTACCCAACTGTAAAATCAAAAATAAACAGAGTGAGCAAAAATTTGTTAATTAACATTATAACTAGCTATCTCACAATGTTAACATATGAATAAAAGCCTACATTAAAATCTGTCATATAAATTGTTCCCATCATTAGAAATTAGCATACTGATTGCCACCATTGATGGACAATTTGTTTTTAATAATATTAAAAATATCTATATGACAGTATATTCTGCAGTTCTTCCCTGCTGTAGCGAATATCTATACTTTTCAAAGTATCATATCGAAGTTAGAAATTCAAATATTGTGACAAAATTATTTTTGCATGGTGCCACAAATTTATTAAAATTTCTAAAGGGTGCCACGACTAAAGAAAGGTTGGGAAACAATGGGCTAGAGTACTGTCAATCTGACGAGGCCTGTATGGCACTAGATCAGAGTGCTGTCAATTGCTGCCTGATTGTTGCATGCAAAGTCTGCATTTGGAGCGCTCAACAACGCCATTAGATCAGTGGGCTCTGTCAGTGCTTTGGCAAGGTAACACTTTTTTTTTTGCCATGCAATAAAGCTAAGTTCAAAGGCCAATTTAAAATATTGGTACAGTAAATAAAGTGCACAAAATCAGTATTTTGTTTAGGCAGTATTTGTGGCACTTTTGTGGCACATTTGTCCAAATATTTGTGGTAGATTTGTCCAAAAGGTGTGCGTGTCATGTAATATTCCCATATAAACTTTAACATCCAATTAAAAAATATTTGTATAGTAAAATTCGCTAATTCACGAGATCAATACATCCTTTATTAGACCGCTTTGTCGAGTTAAATGCATCCTTACGGAGGTGTCGAAATGCTGAATCAATTCATTCACTTCCAACAGCGCTTAATGGGAGCAGCGTCATAGAGGGCAGAGCGGCACGTTATTTAAAGGGGACGTTAACGCCTTAACGAATAGCAAATTATTAAGTAGCTGCATTGGTTACTTTTATGCCACTGATAAAGCTTTTATATGTAGTTTAAGGTAACAAAGGGGTTTTATAGATTTGACTGAAATAATAATGCAATAACTGACACTTTAAATCAATGTTTCAAGAAACAACAACAAAAAAATTTAACAAAAAAAACAGATAAAGACAAAAAAGTAGCCATTGATAATATCTAAACAATATGTAGTAGTATAGTATATAGTATCCAAATTAAAATGTAATAAAATTAATTTATGTGTAAATTATGTGCAATGTCTTAGCCACTAGGGATTGTTACATAGGGCTATACAGGCATCTAGTGGCAACACAATGATATTACAGATACTAAATTGGGCAAAATGTTTATCTTAACAGTCAATTTACAAATAATGCATTCGGATTTGTAGAACTCAATGCACTGAATCTCCACAAATTACTGTCGTTACTATGACAACCAATTTGAATGTGACAAGCAACTAGTGTCTGAAAATAATTATATATATATATTTTTGTGTGGTGGGGGGGGGGGGGGGGGGGGTAAATAGGCGCATCTTAACCTAGGGCGTTAAATTGGCTAGAAACGGCCCTGCTGCCGTTGTGATCTGGTCGACTGGACGGCGTCAGATACTGAAGAATAGTGTGTTCCGGCGAAGAGCCCGAAGCCCCTTCTCTCTCACAGTCAACATGGCCGAGCGTGGACAGCGAGCTGATCCGCGTTCTCTCTAAGGCAGTGGAGGATCTCGGCTTGGATTGGTGGCCATGGCCCCATAGATGAGGAGTTCCTGAAGGGATGCCGCCAGCAATCCTCCCGTCAACGGCCCGCCCCGTTCCTGCCTGCAGTTCATGAAGTACTCACCAAAACGTGGCGTGCCCCCTATTCGGCCTGTGTTAATACCTCCACTTCTGCTGCTCTCACCACTGTTGAAGGCGCTGAAGATGATGGTTGCTGCCCACCTGTGCCCACCATCGGCCCTTGGATTAAAAGCCCATGCAGAGCACCAGGTGTTCAGGTTCCAGGTGAGCAGGGCAGTGCTCCAGGTGTTCAAGGCCAAACTCCTCCGAAGCATGGATGAGTCTGGCCAGGACCCTAACGCCTTCAAGACGCTGCGCACAGTGACGGACCTGGCTCTGCACGCTACCAAGGCAATGGCGCAGGCAATTGGCAAGGCCATGGCCAATTTAGTGGTGCTGGAGCACCAGCACCACCTTTGGCTGAATCTTACAGAGATCATGGACGCTGAAAAGATCACCTTCCTCGACTCTCCAGTCTCTCCAAAGGGACTATTCGGCCCTGCTATGGATGGGTTTGCTGACGCTTCACTGAGGCACAGAAAAAGTCACAGGCTCTGCGTCACTTCTTGCCCAAGTGCTCCAGTGCTGCGGCTGCTTCAAGTCACCAGAAGACCCATCCACTCAGCAGCCTGCAAAGCCGGTGCTGCCTCAGCCCCAGCAAAAATCTGAGCCCGGACTTCAGCAGTACCCTCGGACGGCAAGACGGTATCCTTATCCAAAGCGCCAAGGTCCCCGCCCCCGAGTGGTGCTGGTCCTCAGAACCTCAGAAGCCATCCTGATCTGTGCGCAGAGAGGAAGAGGAGAGGATCAGTTCTTGCCGAGGCCGAAACTCCCTCAAAGAATGCTCACGCTCATTCTCCACCCCTCCGACTGTTTCTGAGCATTGGAGATTTTATTCTTGCTGGGCACGTCCTTCAAGTTCAGCGCGTACCTAAGCAAATTATCGCTGTGACCTACATACTCAAAAGAGTATTTCTCCTCTCCTCATATCCATGAATGTCAGTTCTCCACCCCCATGTGGTGAACTACCATTCATAAAAATGGAACCACTTGCCATCCGGCTCCAGGCTTGGGAGGCCATCCCCGATGTATCAAGCTGGGTTCTAAATATTAAAAAATGAGGTTACTCGTTCCAGTTCGCTCACTGGCCACCTCGTTTCAGAGGTATTACTCAGACTTTGGTACAGGACAAAGATGCCCACGTTCTCCAGTCTGAAGTACAAACACTGCTTGCTAAAGGTGCCTTGGAGATTGTTCCTCCAGCGAACAGTAAGTCAGGCTTTTACAGCCACTACTTCCTTGTTCCCAAAAAAGATCGCGGGCTCAGAACCATTCTCAATCTCAGACATCTGAATCGCTCACTTATGAGACGACCATTCAGGTTTCAAGATGCCGGACATGTGGCAGCCTTCGCAGCGACTCTGAATGTTTTTAACTTTTTATACTTTTTTTTCTCTTTATTCTTTTTATCGATGTTTGGGGAGTATGTTTATGATGAGTTTTAATTTTGAGAGTATCAAGAAGCACTGGATTATGATTCTTCTTATTTTGCCGTTCCAAACTTCGGCTCAATTATTTATTCCAAAAGGCCCACTACTGGCACTTCAGGATACAGCGATGTCATTTGGACCAAGAATGGAGATTCCTGTGGAACTGCAGAGGAAGAGGAGGGAATGTAGAGCTGGAGTAAAGTGTCGACTAAAGAAAAGACGACGCAAACCATCTTTACCGGTGATCATTATGGGAAATGGTCGTACACTGGGGAACAAGATCAACAAGAAGTATCATGATTGCAGTTTTATGTGCTTTACTGAGACTTGGTTGAGAGAGAGAAGGCAGTTGTTGCATTAGATCATTATCATTTTGTGTGAGCGGACAGGTGTGCTGCAGAGATGGGTAAGAGTAAAGGAGAGGGACTGGCACTGTTTATCAATGAGCGCTGGTGTAATCCAGGTCATTTTACAGTTAAAGAAAAACTGTGTAACAAGGACATTGAATTTCTTGCTGTAGGAATGAACTACTTGCCTAGAGAATTTTCATATGTGACAGCTTACCGCCAGTAATGAGAACTGTTAAGAAATGGTCTGAACCGGTCTATGAAGCATTAATGGACTGTTTTGAAACAACTGATTGCGAAGTTTTGTGTAAACCACATGGTGAAGACATTGATAGTTAAACAGAGTGTATTACAGATTTTATTACCTTTTGTGTCGACAATATAGTCCCTACCAAAAGGTTTAAATGTTACTCAAATAACAAGCCATGGGTTACTCCTGAGCTAAAGGTGTTATTAAATGAAAAAAGAGGGCCTTTTTAGAGGGTGATAGGGATGAGCAAAAGAGAGCGCAGAGGATATTAAAAGTAAAAATTAGAGAGGGGAAAGAGTGTTAGAAGTAAAAAATGGAATAAAAACTACAACAAAAGAATGTAAGAGAGTTTTGGAAAGATCTTAACAGGATGTCTGGTTATTAAAATAAAGTATGGGGGTATAATGCTTTGGGTGGTCAAATGAATGAGTTAATGAACTGAATTTATTTTTTAATAGATTTGATGGTGGGTCTAATGATCTAAATTACTCCTCATTAGATGAAATACTGCAGAGCTCTGCATCTTCTGATCCACCTCCAGCCTTACGTTCATCTGTTTCTCCCACTTGTGGGTATGTTCTATAGGTTTTCTATATCAGTGGAACAAGAAGTGGGTTAAAGAGAATTAAGAGGAAGAAATCTGCAGGCCCTGATGGTATTACTCCTAGAGTCCTTAAAGCCTGTGCGGATCTGAGGGGTGGTTCATTATATTTTTAACCTGAGTTTGTGTTTGGAAAGGGTACCCTTTTTGTGTGTATGTGTATGTGTAGTACCAGTACCTAAGATAACAAACCCCAGGGAGTTCTCCCACTATAGACCAATTGCCTTGAAGATTTTTGAGAGATTGGTACTAAACCATATTAAGCAAGTAATGTGTTGCTGAGGATAAACTACAGTTTGCTTATAAAACTGGTATCGGGGTAGAGGATGCAATTATTTATCTCTTACATAAAGCACTAAGTCACTTAGAGACTCCGGATAGCACCGTTAGAATTACGTTCTTTGATTTCTCTAGTGCATTTGATACTATTCAGCCTGTCCTACTGAGAAGTAAGATGGAAAATGTTGGAGTACATCAGAGTATGGTCAATTGGTTAACTGACTATCTCTCAGATAGACCACAGTATGTGAGGATGCAGGACTGTGTGTCTCATGTAGTGACGTGCAGTACTGGAGTTCCTCAAGGAATGGTTTAAGCTCCTTTTTTTGTTCACTTTTTATACATGAGATTTCCTGTATAATTATGAAACTTGTCACCTTCAGAAATGTTCTGATGACTCAGAAGTTGTCAGCTGTATAAGAAACCATGATGAAAGTCAATATAGGGAGCTATTAAAGAGTTTTGTGGACTGGTGTGAGATATGTTTAGGTGGCTAAATGCTAGTAAGATTAAGAAAATTGTGGTTGATTTTAGTAGACATCCTCAGCAAGTGGTACCAGTAAATATACGAGGGTCTCAAACTGAGATTGTAAAGACATACAAGAACTTCGGTGTATACTTGAATAACAAGTTGGACTGGTTTGATAATACGATTCAAATTTACAAGAAGGGTCAAAGTCGTATTCAATTGTTAAGGTGACTGAGATCCTTTGGGATTTGTCATACACTACTTAAGACGTTTTATGATTCTGTGGTATCATCTGAGTTATTGTATGCCGTCACTTGTTGGGGAGGGGGATTGTTGGAAAGAGAGATGAACAAATAAACAAGGCAGGTTCTGTTGTGGGGAGTGTGTTAGTATTGAGGAGACAGCGCAGGGTAGAATGATTTCTATGACTGTTTTGTTACATTTACACCATTCTGACCAGCGTGTGGCATTTCAAGTGATTCACTGAATAACTTTGTGAAGCAATCGGTTCAGTTGATTCAGAGTTTGGCAAAGATGCATTTCTCCCATCACTAGGCAAAGCCTGGTTTTCTAATATATTTGGACATTAAAACACTCTTCTCTCATTTCCACTTTAAAGATGGATTTTGGATTGATCTGCTTTTGGAGTGTACAGCGATTTTGAAGTGATTCAGTGAGTCAAGGCTGTAATATGATTGGTTTATGAGGCACAGCTGATCCAATCTGACAATCACTCCATAAATAAGAAGATCTGGAGGAGTTACAACAGGAAAATAGATCCTCAGATACGTCTCACACAGAGTGCTATTCTTTATAAACGCTTTAATGAATCAAAGCAGTGACTAAACCATCAACTTCACACTGTTAGCAGTGTGAGAACCAGCACAAAGCGATCAAACATCCTTCTCTTATAATCTCTCCGAGATTAGATTTCTGCTTTTCACTAAATCTACTGTTATAATCAATGACAGTTTACACTGATCAATGAGTCTCTGATTGACAGTGTTTTCACTGTTAAATTATGATTGTTTTTGATACTGAGAGGAACTATTCACACACTGAGCTGTCGTCTGTATCGATGCTTTATGTAGCTTTTGTTCATGTTGAGCACAAAGAGCAATTATTAGTTCAGTGAAAGTGTTGTAGTCTCAAACACACAGCAGCCCTTATTTACTGCAACGAGGCAATGAGAGCAGCGCTTACAAATGATTGACACGAGTCCTTCATCACGAGAAACAGATGAATCTTCATTAGATCTGGAGGATCTGCTGCGAATCACATCTTTCTCTGTTAGACTCACGGTTCAGGTCAAGCTGGGTGAGGAGCTGTTCCCGGAGGGGGGCAGGAGGAACAAGGAGGTGGTGACGGAGGCGATGGCCAGACAGGCTCTTGAGGAGCTTCAGAGAAGAGGGTCACTGCTGGAGAGGGTGAGAGAAGGACTTTATATGAAGACTTGTATGGATTCATATAGGAGTCATTTCAGACCCCGTTTAATACAGAACTAGAGTCAAGTCAAGTCACCTTTTATTTTTATAGCGCTTTTAACAATACAGATTGTGTCAAAGCAACTGTACAGTATTAATTAGGCAAATAGGGTGTCAATGCAAAAATGACAATAGTAAACACAAAATTTTCAGTTAAAGGCAGTTCATCATTGAAATCAGTGATGTCATCATCCAGCTCAGTTCAGTTTAAATAATATATATTCAATCAAGTCAACGATATTGCTGGAAATTAAGTGTCCCCAACTAAGCAAGCCAGAGGCGACAGCGGCAAGGAACCAAAACTCCATCGGTGACAGAATGGAGAAAAAAACTTGGGAGAAACCAGGCTCAGTCGGGGCGCCAGTTCTCAACTGGTTCCTGTGGTCTTGTCCCGGTGGCTGTCTAGGAGACAAGGTCTTCACTGGGGATCTGTCTCAGGGGCTCATATAGTTGTCCTGGTCTCTGCTGACTTTCAGGGCTGTAGAGGTCCTCTCTAGGTGCTGATCCACCATCTGGTCTGGATACATACTGGATCCGGGTGACTGCAGTGACCATCTGATCTGGATACAGACTGGATCTGGTGGCTTCGGTGACCTCGGAATAAGAAAGAAACAGACTAATATTAGCGTAGATGCCATTCTTCTAGTGATGTAGCAAGTACATCGGGTGTTATGAGAAGTGTTCCCGGTTCCGGTTGACCTAATTAATGCAGCCTAAAAATCCTTTAACGGATTTGAGTATTAGAAATGTGTTAGTGTGTTATGTGTAAAACAGGTTAAAGAGATGGGTCTTTAATCTAGATTTAAACTGACAAGAGTCTGTCTGCCTCCCGAACAACGCTAGGAAGATTGTTCCAGAGTTTGGGCGCTAAATAGGAAAAGGATATTCCGCCCGCAGTTGATTTTGATATTCTAAGTATCATCAAAAGGCCAGAGTTTTGAGAACGCAGCGGACGTGGAGGACTATAATGCAATAAGAGCTCGTTCAAATACTGAGGTGCTGAACCATTCAGGGCTTTATAAGTAATTAGCAAGATTTTAAAATCTATACGATGTTTAATAGGTAGCCAGTGCAGTGTTGACAGAACCGGGCTAATATGGTCATACTTCCTGGTTCTAGTAAGAACTCTAGCTGCTGCATTTTGGACCAGCTGGAGTTTGTTTATCAAGCATGCAGAGCAACCACCCAATAAAGCATTAAAATAATCTAACCTTAATGTCATAAACGCATTAATTAACGTTTCTGCATTTGACATTGAGAGCATAGGTCGTAATTTAGATATATTTTTGAGATGGAAAAAAGCAGTTTTACAAATGCTAGAAATGTGGCTTTCAAAGGAAAGATTGCTATCAAATAGCACACCTAGGTTCCTAACTGATGACGAAGAATTGACAGAGCAGCCATCAAGTGTTAGACAGTGTTCTAGTTTATTACGTGCAGAGTTTTTAGGTCTGATAATTAACACCTCTGTTTTTTCAGAATTTGCAGTAAGAAATTACTCGTCATCCAGTTTTCAATATGGTATGTTTCGCCGGGCCGCGAAGAAATATGGAGCTGAGTATCATCAGCATAACAGTGAAAGCTAACACCATGTTTCCTGATGAAATCTTCCAAGGGTAACATATAAAGCGTGAAAAGTAACGGCCCTAGTACGGAGTGGAGGGACTCAGTACGGCAATTGGGATCGATCTATGATTATCTCTTAATTCACTGATACCGAATTGATCGCGTCAGAATAAAGTATGATTTGAACCATGCTTGATGACTCGGTTAATGCCAACAAGTTGTCTAAGTCTTATCAAAGATGTTGGGTTTCAATCGTGCTCGAAAGCAGCGGGAGCTAAGATCCAGAGCACTAACTAGAGGACGATACAACACAATCGTGATAAGAGCAGGTAATTTGTTACCCCCTTAATGAGGAGCAGTCTTCATTACTATGATACGGTCTATCCTGACTGGAAATCTAACAGATACCATTTTTCTCTACGAGGATAAATGGTGAGGATATACTTTTCTAGTATCGTGGACAGAAAGGAAGATTCGAGATCCCCCCCCCCCCGGTCTGTAATTTAGAATCAGAAGCAGAATTAGAATCAGAATGAGCTTTATTGCCAGGTGTTTACACATACGAGGAATTTGTTTTCGTGACAGAAGTTTCTACAGTGTAACAGAATGACAGTGACAGCACAAAAACACAGATAATAAAAAATAGAAAAAAATAGAACAAGTAACTAAGGAATAAAAAATATACAAATCGACAATTGTATGTACAGGTATATAACAATAGACAGTATGTACAGGTATATTATGTGCAAATGAGGTGTAGACTAAGTGTGTGTGTTAGATAAATAAGTGTATGAGTGAATAAATAGTGTGTGTTCCACAGTTATTGTCAAGTGTTCATGAGATGGATGGCCTGAGGGAAGAAACTGTTCCTGTGTCTGGTCGTTCTGGTGCTCAGAGCTCTGTAGCGTCGACCAGATGGCAACAGTTCAAAGAGGGAGTGTGCTGCATGTGAAGGGTCCAGAGTGATTCTGCCAGCCCTATTGCTCACTCTGGACGAGTACAGTTCTGGGAGAGAAGGGAGGGTTGTACCAATGATTGGCTCAGCAGTCCGGACTACCCTCTGTAATCTTCTGAGGTCAGATTTGGTAGCTGAGGTGAACCAGACAGTTATAGAAGTGCAGAAGACAGATTAAATGATTGCGGAGTAGAACTGTTTCAGCAGCTCATGTGTTAGGTTAAACTTCCTCAGCTGGTGAAGGAAGAACAGCCTCTGCTGGGCCTTTTTCACAATGGAGACAATGTGAGTGTCCCACTTCAGGTCCTGAGAGATTGTGGTGCCAGGAACCTGAATGACTCCACTGCAAGTCACAGTGCTGTCCATGATGGTGAGTTGGGGGAGTGCAGAGGGGTTTCTCCTGTAGTCCACGGTCATCTCCACAGTTTTTCGCGTGTTGAGCGCCAGGTTGTTGAGAATGCACCAGACAGCCAACTGCTCGACCCCCTGTCTGTAAGCAGACTCATCACCGTCCTGAATGAGGCCGATGAGTGTGGTGTCGTCTGCAAACTTCAGGAGCTTGACAGAGGGGTCTTTAGATGTGCAGTCGTTGGTGTACAGGGAGAAGAGCAGTGGAGAGAGAACACAACCCTGAGGAGCTCCAGTGCTGATCGTACGGGTGCTGGATGTGTATTTTCCCAGCCTCAATAGCTGCTGCCTGTCTGTCAGAAAGCTGTTGATCCACTAACAGACGGAGGTGGGCACGGAGAGCTGATTTAGTTTGGGCAGGAGGAGGTTTGGGATGATGGTGTAAAAGGCAGAGCTGAAGTCCACGAACAGGATCCTAAAATAAGTCCCTGGTCTGTCTAGATGTTACAGAACATAATGCAGTCCCATGTTTACAGCATCGTCCACAGACCTGTTTGCTCTGTAGGCAAAACTGAAGAGGATCCAGCAAGGGTCAGTGATGTCCTTCAGGTGGGCCAGCAACAGTTTTTCAAAAGACTTCATGACCAAATACGTTAGAGCCACAGGTCTGTAGTCAATAAGTCCAGTAATTTTGGGTTTCTTTGGGACGGGGATGATGGTGGAGCGTTTGAAGCATGAAGGGACTTCGCACAGCTCCAGTGATCTGTTGAAGATCTGTGTGAAGATGGGGGCCAGCTGGTCAGCACAGGATTTCAGACAGACTGTTGTAACACAGTCTGGGCCTGGTGCTTCTCTCCTTTTCTGCTTCCGGAAGACCTGGCGCACCTCTTCTTCGCTGATCTGAATTGCAGGTGTGGGGGAGAGGGGGGTTGCTGGAGGTGTGAATGGTTGTGTGGAGAGGTGTTCAGGGCGGGTGTGGGGTGTCTTTTCAAACCTGCAGTAGAACTCGTTCAGATCGTCTGCCAGGTGTTGATTCTCCGCAGTGCTGGGGGATGGTGTCTTGTAATTGGTGATTTCTTTTAGACTTTTCCACACTGATGTCGAGTCACTGGAAGAGAATTTAATCCTTATTTTTTCTGAATAATTCCTCTTTGCCACTCTGATCTCCTTTAACTAGTTCTTTGGGGTCAAGTTGTTTTTTTGATGAGAGGCTTTATAAACAGCCAGTTTGAAGGTTTTGGGGACATATCCTAATGACAATGACGAATTAATAATAGTCAGAAGAGGATCTGACTTCTTGAAGCACCTCTTTTAGGAGCTTAGATGGAAAAATGCAGGGCGCATAGCACCCTTCTGAAAGCTGAAATGATGCATGGGACACCCTACGGTCCCGTGGACTTAACGGACACGCGCATTTTGGGCTGTCCGAAACCGCGTACTCACTAAGTAGGTACTTAATTTCAATAAGTACTTACTTTAATGAGTGCTAAAAGAGTACATACTCTAAAACCCTTGTTCAAATACGGTCTTTGCACTTGACTACTTCTATGACGTATTTACTGTATTTGGTCCAAGTGTTCAAGTGAACATGAAGACCACAAGTGTTGAAATTTTCATCACCTGATGGGACACACTTATAGTGTTGTAAAAATGCAAGCGTTTACAGAGCTTAGGTGATTTTCACACTTGCATTCAACTGTCCTTCTAAGTGTTTAAACATAATAACTGTTCAGTAGTCCCTATAACAGATGACACAATTTAATTTTGTGGTGCTTCTAAATAAGTGATAAAAAGCAGTTGCCAAAATGTGGTACAAAAATATATCACCACTAGCATTTGCCCACTAACACGCAACTTTTTGTTTACTGCCAATTAGATGGAATATCTCATTATTATTAATATTTACCCATAACTTGGAAAGGTTCCAAAATGTCTCACGATTTATTTCCAGAACATGTTGCATAATGGGATACACTAAGCCTGGAATAGCACTCCGGAGCAGTATTTGAGATGGTTTCGTGTGTGTTAAGGGCTTTGGTGTTTTTAAAGCAGCACTATGTAACTTTTTCTGTGTTAAAAATTTGCCAAATGTATATAATGAGCGAGTACATCATGAATTAATCTTCCAAACCGCGTTTTTGCCTTATTCCGAATCACTCCGGTATACTTGTAATAAGTACTTTATATTTGGACTATTGTAGCCTGCTCGGGTCGTCACCGCTGCGGAGTAACACAAACCTGCGTGAATCGCCATAGACATAAACCTAGAGAAGTAGCTCCGGTTGGAATGTACTTCCGCGGGATGTGTGCAGTTCTGTTCATTAACCGCTAGAGCGCCAAAAGTTACATATGGGAACCAAACAACACAAAGGTGGGACGAAAACGGCGCGGTATTCAAGTGTTGCCGCCGCGCTGACCTGTATAGGCGCGGAATCAATGGAACGAGCAGCGCGACCGAACGCGACAAGCGCAGAGAGGAAGTGTTTATAGCGCAGACCGGAGCTGACAGCGCGGAGCGGCTCAGTTACAAAAGTGCGCGAACATTACTCTTCTTCTTCTTCGTGTTTTAAGGCAGGTGGAATCCAACGTTAAGGTGCATTACTGCCACCTACTGTGCAAACATTACTCTCCGCAGAAGTTCGTGTTTTTTTTCCTGCACATAACATAATGAGTTATTAAATTTCTTTTGCTTATTATCTTTCATATCACTACATGTAAACAGTAGTGTTAGCTACTCTGAAGCACGTATAGCCTATATTTAGTAGACACATTCACAGCAGAAACTTCCATTATCCTCTTAGAAATCAAATATTTTATGGTTTCGTTCATCAAGGCATATTTAAGTAAATTTTACATTTAAGGATATTTGTGTAACTGTAGCATATGATTATGCTTGAAAAAAAAAGAGTAAAATGTAAAAACAAAAAATGTTCCCTTATGGAAATACGGAAACTAACAATGATTTTACTATAGTAAAAGTGCAGTAACCATTGATTGATTGTCATTTTTTTAACCCACAACTACAAATGTATGGTTAAAAGTTTAGTGTCATAAAATCATGGTTAATTTTAATATGATTTCCGATAAACCTAAAACACAATGCAGTGCAAAATTCAAAATACATCATATTGAATTTACATACACTGTCCCTAATTTTTGTACGTTTTTTAAATTAATTAAAATTGATTTATTTATTTAATCTGGAGTGTAGAGAAAAGCCTTCCAAACCGTATCCATTATATAAAATTGCAATAAATAACAACGTTCCCTTTACTAGACAACAAAAATCCCATATATATACTAGGCTATTTAACAATAGTTCAAATTTAAAATGGGCAATATTGTGCTGAATACAGAACTTGACGACAACAACAATAATAACTAAGTACAAAATAAAAAATATATATATACTAGAAGCTGGGTGTGCTCCTCAAGAGGACTATGGTATTGTAAATTTATTAAAGTCTTATATATTTTATATTTGCAGTTTTTCAAAGTACAACTGTTTACATGTAGTAGAAAGGTAAGCAAAAGATATGTAATAACTTAATACTGATTTTCATTATGTTATGTGCAGGAAAAAAAAATCGGAGAGTAATGTTCGCACAGTAGGTAATGCACCTTAACGTTGGATTCCACCTGCCTTAAAACACGAAGAAGAAGAAGAGTAATGTTCGCGCTGCGCTTTTGTAACTGATCCGCGCTGCGCTGTCAGCTCGGTGGCGCTAGTAAACACGTTCTCTCTGCGCTGTCGAGTCGGTCGCGCTGCTCGGTCCATTGAGCCGCGCCTATGACAGGTCAGCGCGGCGCGAACACTTGAATACCGCGCCGTTTCGTCCCACATTTGGGTCGTTTGGCTTCCCATATTACATAGTGCTGCTTTAAGGAAGAATCCACAGACCTGCGAACCATGACTATTATATTATATTAATTTATATTATAGTTTTATTTATTATATTCTAGTAGATTATTATATATATTATATTATTTAGTTACATGAATTATAAAAAAATAAAAAAATATATCTTTAGTTTCATGAAGGGTCAAATCAAATATAAATAGCACATTAAAGTTAACAGTTACACGGTTTTATGTGTGTGTGCTGCACGGGTCTGATGATATAAAGAAAGTTTTTGCTCAAGTGGCCGAAATGTCTGTCCAATAGAGAAAAGTTTTGCTCAGCAAGAATTTGTTTTTAAAGGGAACATGGATATATGGCGGCATGCCAACCCGGAAACAACATACTGAACTACCAAATTTTGCTATAAGTTTTTGATTGCATCATATAATAATTGCTGGTAATAGTGTTCATCGTCTGTTTTATTACGTTTCAAAAAAAATTATTTTTCCGTACATTTCTGCCACATGTACATTAACCGACAGTCACCACTGATAAACTACCACAAAATATTGTAGAAACTTAACTTGCTGTAAAGATGCTTTGCAATGATTTGTATCGTGAAAGCGCTGTACAAATAAACTTGACTTAACCATTTAGCGCACAAACTCTGGAGTAACCTACCTAACATTTTTTGGGAGGCAGACACACTCTTGCAGTTTTAATCTAGATTAAAGACCCATCTCTTTTAACCTGGCTTACACTAGCACATTTCTAATATTCAAATCCGTTTAAGGATTTTTAGGCTGCATTTATTAGGTTAACCGGAACCGGGAACACTTCTCATATCACCCGATGTACTTGCTACATCGTTATAAGAATGGTATCTACGCTAATATTAGTCTGTTTCTTCTTATTCCGAGGTCATCGTAGCCACCAGATCAAGTCTGTATCCAGATCAGATGGTCACACTGCAGTCACCCGGATCCAGTACATATTCAGACCAGATGGTGGATCAGCACCTAGAGAGAGGACCTCTACAGCCCTGAAAGACAACGGAGACCAGAACAACTAGATGAGCCCCAGATACAGAACCCCAGTAAAGAATTGTCCAGAAGATGTCCACGGTGACAAGACACAAGGAAAGACAGATGAGGTCTCTGTCACCATCTGTGGACTTTTGCTGCCAGCCTGGAACTGAACTGCGGGTGTGTTCGCGCACAGGAGAAATGGCCCACGACCTGAGCCTGGTCCCTTATCCAGTGTTTTTCTCCATGCGGTCATGTGAGTTTTGTCCTTGCCGCTGTCGGCCTCTGGCGTGGAGTTGGGGGGACACGTCATTCAGCGATTATCTTGATTATTCTTGAATACATTGTAAACTGAACTGAGATGGATGAGGAATCATGAATTCAATGATGAAACGTCTTTAACTGAAAACATTAGGTGATACGAGTCATTTGCAGTATTGACACACTATTTTCCTAATTAAAACTGTACAGTTGCTTTGACACAATCTGTATTGTTAAAAGCGCTATATAAATAAAGGTAAAAAAAAAAATATATGACTCACAGTTTTATCCTTAAAGATATTATATTTTATTATGAAAACCCCAAATTGCTGTCTTTTCAATATGTTAATTTCTTTATTTTATGTTCAAAATTTTTCATCCACAAGCAAAACCGGCTTAAATCTCCTTTGTTTTCTTCTTTTTCTTGTTGAATTTAACCCTTGTTTCATCCCTCTTGATGAATTATTTAAAGATATTTAACCTTGTCATTGTGCCTCTTTTTCTGTGAATATAATTTACTATGATGTATGCAAACCCATTATATTTTATGTTTTCTGCTTTTTGTCATTATGACTGTTCATTGTTAAAGATACTATATCTTTCCCTGAGCTTGTATGTAATTGTAAGTTCTGCAGTATTAATAAAAAAAGAAGATAAGAGGGACAGGTGCACCTCACAGCATCAGTAACTCCACAACACTACCTAATACGGTTTTCCTCAGCAACATACAGCAAGTTTGCCGTATTTGTAATATCACGCACAAAGGATAGCCGTCGATCAGCGCTAGACGATCTTGCCATTTGGAGAAAAGACTGTTTCAGTTACACTCGGGAAGAAAAAATGTGAGTATTACTACTTAGAAGTTAAGATACACATAACCCACATAATAATGTAAATGATGACAATAATTTAATTATATTACATACTTATTACTGAAAATTAATATTTTAGTTTAAAACAAGACCAATGTAATTAGTAATTGTGTCATATTTGCATAGCTACTGCAGAATAAACACTATATAAGCGGATGTGAATTCATAGAATTTACATCAGTGAATTAATGCCAGGAATGAATTGTTAATAAATGTTATTTACTGGACAAGAGGAAACATGAATAAATGACCATGACAATAAATAAATACAAGTCATGGACAAATGAAACAAAGCTTTATTCAAACATTGTTCGAACAATGATGTATTTACAGACGGGAGTCCACATCTACTGAATCCAGAACACAGTGCGACAGTTCGCAGCTTTATTCTGATGAAGACCCGTGCCACCTTAAGTTGTCTCTGCAGTCCATACATGGGACCATAACTGCTGCGTCAGATGTCTTGCTGCACAGTGAGCGGACGACATATTATTCCTCTGATCCACACACCCCTGAAGAGAAGAGAGAACATGGAGAACACATGCAGGACAATCTAGCTGCTGCTGTCTGCTCCAAACATCTGTGTGCTGCTCTCCATGAGCACCACTAACTGTAACACATTTACACAGAGTACAATGCTTCATATCTCATGACCAACAACTCACATGTGGATTACACCACTCATATGCAATGGTCATCACCTTATAAATATTGAGAGTAATTTTTGAATGTTATCATTATGATGTCAAAATATCACCAAATATATATATATATATTGGTTTTTATGGATTGGTTTTTATTTTATATTGTATTTTTATTTTTGTAATTTACTTTGAATAAATTATATGTATTTGCATTCATGTCTCCCTCTGACAGGCTTTATTAAGCTACGAGTATGCTATGCGTTCCCCACCACTCTGTTGCAAGGACCAGCATAATTTTATTATTGTGAATATCAGGGGTGTGAACTCGAGTCACTTGACTCGAGACTTGACTCGGACTCGAGTCCCAAATTTGATGACTTGCGACTCGAAATAATTAAAGAAGACTTGAAACTCGACTTAGACTTTGACAGCAATGACTCGAGAATTGACTTGGACTTGAGCCCTGTGACTCGGAAAGACTTTAGATCAGATCAAAGTTCGTTATACGAGTGTCCTGCAGCATGCGCTTGACCAATGGCAATAAGCCAGAGACTGCGTTCAGGGAGCGCTGGATAGGCTACCCAGTCAACAATTTGATCTCACAATGATGTCACAATGAGCTCACATGATTCTCATGGTGTGGTCACAATGTGAGGTCACTGCACACTCACTGTGCGCTCATACTATGGTCACAATGTGAGGTCACTGCACACTCACTGTGTGCTCATACTGTGGTCACAATGTGAGGTCACTGCACACTCACTGTGCGCTCATACTGTGAAGCCTCCCATGGGAGGAGACCACTGTCATATCTTTGTGTTAAACTCATTCTTTTAACTGTGATCTAAAAAATTTCTAATATTGGTCAGTAATATCACAAACATGTATAATTTCATCTTTTATTTCCTTCAAAGTATTTCTACAATTCGGTTTCCTTGTTCATTTTCAGTTTGGTGTTGGCATTTGACAGAGATTTCAATTGAACAGATACATTCTGCTTCTGGTGTTGTTTTGATGACTCCTTTTCGATTCTTAACTTCGATTTCTTTGTCCCCTTGGAAAGACTTGACACATTCTGAAACACAGAGAACAATATGTCATTGCAATAATTTACTAACAACCTAACAGGTGAAAATTACTATTAGTTAAGCAAAATATGAAACAAATCATGCATCCGTGCTTCCACAAAACATGTTTGTATAGTTAATGAAATTTGATCCCGAGGTAGTAATGTAGTCTAGTAATGATCTGATTTGGGAAGTATAACAAATCATAAATACTGATATGCAACCTAAAGCCAGGGACACACTTAACGACTAACTGAATCATTCTAAGACTGAAAAATGAAAAACAAAAAAAACAAAACACTTTTGAGTTACACGACTGACGGTAAGGTTAGGTCACTGCACACCTCCGTGTGATCATACGTGTCCAGGTGCTGTCACTGCGCACTCACGGGCTATGCGCATCATGCTGATGTTCCAATGGAGGTCACCGCACACTCACTGTGTGTCACATTGTGGTATACACATTATTGTTTTTGATTGGTTCACTGCAGCATCTCACTGTGCGTCCTACTGTGGTTCAAAATGTGAGGTCACTGACACAATCAGGTTGTGTATACTGTGGTCCCAATGCGAGGTTCACTGCAACACTCACTGTGCGCTCATTACTATGGTCAAGTGGACGGTCAGCTGCACACTCACTGTGCGTCTATCTGTGGTCCCAATGTGGCAGCACAGCGCATTCACTGTGTGCTCATACTGTGGTCACAATGTGAGGTCAATGCACACTCACTGTGCGCTCATACTGCGGTCACAATGTGAGATCACCGCACACTCACTTTGCGCTCATACTATGCTCCCAATGTGAGGTCACAGCGCACTCACTCTGTGCTCATACTGTGGTCACAATGTGAGGTCACTGCACACTCACTGTGTGCTCATACTGTGGTCACAATGTGAGGTCACTGCACACTCACTGTGCGCTCATACTGTGGTCACAATGTGAGGTCACTGCACACTCACTTTGTGCTCATACTGTGGTTGCAATGTGAGGTCACTGCGCACTCACTCACTTTGTGCTCATACTGTGGTCGCAATGTGAGTTCACTGCACACTCACTGTGTGCTCATTCTGTGGTCACTGCACACTCACTTTGCGCTCATACTGTGGTCACAATGTGAGGTAACTGCACACTCACTGTGTGCTCATACTGTGGTCACAATGTGAGGTCACTGCACCCTCCCTGTGCGTAATACTGGGGCTCCACCCCACCGAAATTGTGAGGTCACTGCACACTCACTGTGTGGTCATACTGTGGTCACAATGTGAGGTCACTGCGCACTCACTTTGTGCTCATACTGTGGTCGCAATGTGAGGTCAATGCACACTCACTGTGCGCTCATACTGTGGTCACAATGTGAGGTCACTGCACACTCACTGTGTGCTCATACTGTGGTCACAATGTGAGGTTACTGCACACTCACTTTGTGCTCATACTGTGGTCGCAATGTGAGGACACTGCACACTCACTGTGCGCTCATACTGTGGTAAATGTGAGGTCACTGCACACTCACTGAGCACTCATACTGTGGTCACAATGTGAGCTCACTGCACACTCACTGTGCGCTCATACTATGGTCAATGTGAGGTCACTGCACACTCACTGTGCGCTCATACGGTGGTCACAATGTGAGGTCACTGCACACTCACTGTGTGCTCATACTGTGGTCACAATGTGAGGTAACTGCACACTCACTCTGTGCTCATAAGTTTATGTATTTTTGTTTTTTTCTGGTCACGTGTGAGGTCACTGTACACTCACGTTATGTCAGATATGGTCACAATGTGAGGTCACAAGCCACTCATGGTGCTCGACTGTGGTCAATGTGAGGTTTACTGCACACTCAATGTGAGCTCACCCTATGTGGTAACCCCCCCCCCCCCCCCCCCCCCCCCCCCCCCCCCCCCCCCCCCCACCCCCCCCCCCCCCCCCCTCTCCCCCCCCCCCCCTCCCGGGGGTGGGGCCACATGATGAAGAGTCTACAGCACATCATGGGGTCATACTTGTGGTCACAATGTGAGGTCAATGAACACTCTGTGCCGCATACTGGGTGGGCCACACCAATGCGAGGGGCATGCCAAACAATCACTGTGTGCTCATACTGTGGTCACAATGTGAGGTCACTGCACACTCACTGTGTGTTCATACTGTGGTCAATGTGAGGTCACTGAACACTCACTGTGTGCTCATACGATGGTCACATTGTGAGGTCACTGCACACTCACTGTGGGCTCATACTGTGGTCACAATGTGAGGTCAATGCACACTCACTGTGCGCTCATACTGCGGTCACAATGTGAGGTCACTGCACACCCACTGTGTGCTCATACTGTGGTCAAAAATGTGAGGTCATTGCACACTCACTGTGCGCTCATACTGGGGTCACAATGTGAGGTCACTGCACACACACTGTGCGCTCATACTGTGGTCACAATGTGAGGTCACTGCACACTCACTGTGTGCTCATACTGCGGTCACAATGTGAGGTCACTGCACACTCAATGTGTGCTCAGTGGTCCCATGTGAGTGTCATGCACATCACGTCATCATACTGTGGTCACACTGGGAGGTCACTGCACATCACTGTGTGCTATACTATGGTCAATGTGGGGTCGCACACTACACTGTGCGCCATACTGGAGTCCCCCTTGGGCGACCACTTTCAATCATTGTGGTACACTCATTCTATTTAAAACTGTGATCCTAAACATTCTCTAATATTGGTCAGTAATATCCAAACGTGATTGTAAGGTTTAAGGTCAGTACTGAGAGCGTACGCTTCAGAAAAGTATTTCATAAAGCATTCGGTTTCATGGCGATGATTGAGCAAAGGTTGGGTGTGGCATTTGCCAGAGATAGCGCCTATGTGAACCCTCATCTGCTTCTGGTGTTGTTTTGATGACTTCTTTTCGATTCTTAACTTCGATTTCTTTGTCTCCTTGGAAAGACTTGACATATCCTGAAACACAGAGAACAATATGTCATTGCAATAATTTACTAACAACCTAACAGGTGAAAATTACTATTAGTTAAGCAAAATATGAAACAAATCATGCATCCGTGCTTCCACAAAACATGTTTGTATAGTTAATGAAATTTGATCCCGAGGTAGTAATGATCTGATTTGGGAAGTATAACAAATCATAAATACTGATATGCAACCTAAAGCCAGGGACACACTTAACGACTAACTGAATCATTCTAGAGAACTGAAAAACTTGTGATTTTAAACGGCTGACTGTAAGTGCTTGGTCACTGCACACTCAATTTGTGCTCATACTGTGGTCACAATGTGATGTCACTGCGCACTCACTGTGTGCTCATACTGTGGTTGCAATGTGAGGTCACTGCGCACTCACTCACTTTGTGCTCATACTGTGGTCGCAATGTGAGTTCACTGCACACTCACTGTGCGCTCATAATGTAATCAATGTGAGGTCACTGCACACTGACTGTGTGCTCATACTGTGGTCAGTGTGAGGTCACTGCACTCTCACTGTGCTCATACGATGGTCGCAAAGTGAGGTCACTGCACACTCACTGTGCGCTCATACTGTGGTCACAATGTGAGGGCACTGCACACTCACTGTGCGCTCATAATGTAATCAATGTGAGGTCACTGCACAATCACTGTGCGCTCATACTGTGGTCACAAAATGAGGTCACTGCACACTCACTGTGCTCATACTATGGTCACAATGTGAGGTCACTGTACACTCACTTTCTGCTCATACTATGGTCACAATGTGAGGTCACAGCACACTCACTGTGTGCTCATACTGTGGTCACAATGTGAGGTCACTGCACACTCACTGTGCGCTCATACTGTGGTCACAATGTGAGGGCACTGCACACTCACTGTGTGCTCATAATATGGTCAGTGTGAGGTCACAGCGCACTCACTGTGCGCTCATACTGTGGTAAATGTGAGGTCACTGCACACTCACTGTGCGCTCATACGGTGGTCACAATGTGAGGTCACCGCACACACACTGTACGCTCATACTGTGGTCACAATGTGAGATCACTGCACACTCACTGTGCGCTCATACTGTGGTCACAATGTGAGGTCACTGCACAGTCACTGTGTGCTCATACTGTGGTCACAACGTGAGGTCACTGCACACTCACTGTGCTCTCATACTATGGTCAGTGTGAGGTCACTGCACACTCACTGTGCGCTCCTACTGTGGTCAAAGTGAGGTCACAGCACACTCACTGTGTGCTCATACTGTAATCAATGTGAGGTCACTGCACACTGACTGTGTGCTCATACTGTGGTCAGTGTGAGGTCACAGCGCACTCACTTTGTGCTCATATTGTGGTCACAATGTGAGGTCACTGCACACTCATGTGTGTGCATCATACTGCCCGCCCGCCTACACCCCCAATGCGAGGGCCGCGCCCACACGGTGGGTGGCCTAATTTTGTTTGGATTGGTTGTTTTTTGACTATCCCCTACTGGGTCAAGTGGAGGTCCACCCCCCACTGCCAACGCACTGTGCCGGACATAACATGTGAGGTTTGAAAAATGTTGAGAGTCACGCGGAACACTATCTGGTGCTCCACATACTGTGGTTACACAAGAGTGAACTCCCAGGGTCACTGATGAACACTCACTTTGTGCTTATACTGTGGTCACAATGTGAGGTCACTGTACACTCACTTTCTGCTCATACTATGGTCACAATGTGAACAGGTCGGAGAAAGAACAACAGCTCACTGGTGGCCATGACTCTCGTGAGCGGTCACAAATGGAGGGTCAATGCACACTCACTGTGCGCTTCTTTCAACAGTGGTGCACACAATGTGAGGTCACTGCACACTCACTGTTCGCTCATACTGTGGTCACAATGTGAGTTAACTGCACACTCACTGTGCGCTCATACAATGGTCACAATGTGAGGTCACTGCACAATCACTGTGCGCTCATACTGTGGTCACAAAATGAGGTCACTGCACACTCACTGTGCA
>JADLZN010001393.1:0-18679 GCA_018155175.1 Sinocyclocheilus anophthalmus | reverse complement strand
AAAAAAAAAAACAAAAAATAAAAAACAATGTCATTTTTAGGCAAACAACAAGCTGAAAAAACTCAAAATATTCCTTTACAAAATATTAAGTTCTTTGGTAGGGTGAAAAGAAATTTTTGTATGACCGCCTTTCGCCTGGATAACAGCTTGCATCATTGGGCTACGCATGATGTGTGTACTTTATGTAATTGGGCATACTGAATTAAAAGCAAAAATAAAAATACTGTAAAAAAGTACTTACTATGTGTTTCTGCCTTTCTTGTAAAACCAAATAGTTAAATTAAAAAAGTGAATGATAACAATTATATTTAGGCATTAGAAATACTACGTGCCTAAAGTTCTTACACATACTGGTGGATTAGCCATACGAAAACTAAAAAGTATTTTAGTTAATCACAAAAATACAGGTAGGTTTGAGGGCATCAAGCACTGTGTGTGGTGTGTTCATCCATTAACAATAACATTAACAGAAACATTGTAAGGCTTTGTATGTATTGCTAGCAACCTTCGTGGAGAGATGATGTTGCATTCTCTAGCCAGGCTATTCACAATTACAGCAGCGGCATGCCTGGACAGCACCAGCAAAGCACGTGATAATGCATTCATCTACACACGAAAAAAAACTTAACTGTATAATAATACTGTGAAAATGATAGTAACAATATAAAAGGCAAAGTTTTCATGACCGTGTTTGTTTTGGCGAGGGCTTTGGAAGCCACGGAGTCATCCGAAGGGCTGTTTGGAAGTGTAGAGTAGAGTTTGAGTAGAGTGGGATTGAGTAGAGTAGAGTTTGAGTAGAGTGGGAGTGGAATCTGAAGTTCCATTCAGTATTTCATGCGGGTCTGAGGCGACGGCCAAAACCGGAGTTACTGCCTTTAAGCCAGAAAACACTGTTTGCCAGGAGTCAAAAACCACCCAAATGTCCACAGAGAGGAAGAGGAAGAGGAAGAGAGGGTTGTAGATCCACAGTGTTTCCCAGTGTTGTTTCATTATCTGGACTGTTACTGGAGTTCCCTGCCTCCTGAGCCACCAGTGTAGGCCCGCTATATGCCCTCACATTGCTGCTGGATGTCTCGTGTACTGCTCTCTCTCTCTCTGAAGTGATCTAATCCTGCTCACACCGTCTAGATATTGTGAGTGTGTTCGTCTGACGTGATACCAACAAGAGTGGTAGACTCGGCACTCTTTAGCGCATCCATCTATTCCACAAACCAGGCGGAAACCTGGACTACGACTGTGCGCAAAATTAATGTGACTCAATAAAGATTTAAGTGTAAGAGCCACAAATACATAACAAATGACGCAGCGCCAAATCATTTTTCTCCGGTGAAATTAAATCGAGATTTCGTACCTAAACAGCAGAAATACTGAGTATAAAATCGATGACTAATGTCTCTGGTAACCGCAGTTTTCAAGTTAACGTTAAATCCAGCAAAACCAAACATGTATTTTTTTTTTTTTTTTTTTTTTAAAAAAAAAACAAGAAATTAGAAAACGCGCGCTGAGCATGCGCACTGCACAAGAGTGCTTTGACCCTGTGACGCACTAACATCAAGACGCATGCGCAATCAGCGCGCCGAAGTGCAGTTAGAAGATGAAGGCACTTCCTCCCGCCAGTCTTGCACATGGATGGACTGACGAAGTGCAGTTAGAAGACGAAGGCACTTCCTCCAGCCAGTCTTGCACATGGATGGACTGACGAAGTGCAGTTAGAAGACGAAGGCACTTCCTCCAGCCAGTCTTGCACATGGATGGACTGACGAAGTGCAGTTAGAAGACGAAGGCACTTCCTCCAGCCAGTCTTGCACATGGATGGACTGACGAAGTGCAGTTAGAAGACGAAGGCACTTCCTCCCGCCAGTCTTGCACATGGATGGACTGACGAAGTGCAGTTAGAAGACGAAGGCACTTCCTCCCGCCAGTCTTGCACATGGATGGACTCGACGAAGTGCAGTTAGAAGACGAAGGCACTTCCTCCAGCCAGTCTTGCACATGGATGGACTGACGAAGTGCAGGTAGAAGACGAAGGCACTTCCTCCCGCCAGTCTTGCACATGGATGGACTGACGAAGTGCAGTTAGAAGACGAAGGCACTTCCTCCCGCCAGTCTTGCACATGGATGGACTCGACGAAGTGCAGTTAGAAGACGAAGGCACTTCCTCCCGCCAGTCTTGCACATGGATGGACTCGACGAAGTGCAGTTAGAAGACGAAGGCACTTCCTCCAGCCAGTCTTGCACATGGATGGACTGACGAAGTGCAGTTAGAAGACGAAGGCACTTCCTCCCGCCAATCTTGCACATGGATGGACTGACGAAGTGCAGTTAGAAGACGAAGGCACTTCCTCCCGCCAGTCTTGCACATGGATGGACTCGACGAAGTGCAGTTAGAAGACGAAGGCACTTCCTCCAGCCAGTCTTGCACATGGATGGACTGACGAAGTGCAGTTAGAAGACGAAGGCACTTCCTCCAGCCAGTCTTGCACATGGATGGACTGACGAAGTGCAGTTAGAAGACGAAGGCACTTCCTCCCGCCAGTCTTGCACATGGATGGACTGACGAAGTGCAGTTAGAAGACGAAGGCACTTCCTCCCGCCAGTCTTGCACATGGATGGACTGACGAAGTGCAGTTAGAAGACGAAGGCACTTCCTTCCGCCAGTCTTGCACATGGATGGACTCGACGAAGTGCAGTTAGAAGACGAAGGCACTTCCTCCAGCCAGTCTTGCACATGGATGGACTGACGAAGTGCAGTTAGAAGACGAAGGCACTTCCTCCAGCCAGTCTTGCACATGGATGGACTGACGAAGTGCAGTTAGAAGCCGAAGGCACTTCCTCCCGCCAGTCTTGCACATGGATGGACTGACGAAGTGCAGTTAGGAGACGAAGGCACTTCCTCCCGCCAGTCTTGCACATGGATGGACTGACGAAGTGCAGTTAGGAGACGAAGGCACTTCCTCCCGCCAGTCTTGCACATGGATGGACTGACGAAGTGCAGTTAGAAGCCGAAGGCACTTCCTCCCGCCAGTCTTGCACATGGATGGACTGACGAAGTGCAGTTAGAAGACGAAGGCACTTCCTTCCGCCAGTCTTGCACATGGATGGACTGACGAAGTGCAGTTAGAAGCCGAAGGCACTTCCTCCCGCCAGTCTTGCACATGGATGGACTCGACGAAGTGCAGTTAGAAGACGAAGGCACTTCCTCCCGCCAATCTTGCACATGGATGGACTGACGAAGTGCAGTTAGAAGCCGAAGGCACTTCCTCCCGCCAGTCTTGCACATGGATGGACTCGACGAAGTGCAGTTAGAAGACGAAGGCACTTCCTCCAGCCAGTCTTGCACATGGATGGACTGACGAAGTGCAGTTAGAAGACGAAGGCACTTCCTCCCGCCAGTCTTGCACATGGATGGACTCGACGAAGTGCAGTTAGAAGACGAAGGCACTTCCTCCCGCCAGTCTTGCACATGGATGGACTGACGAAGTGCAGTTAGAAGACGAAGGCACTTCCTCCCGCCAGTCTTGCACATGGATGGACTCGACGAAGTGCAGTTAGAAGACGAAGGCACTTCCTCCCGCCAGTCTTGCACATGGATGGACTCGACGAAGTGCAGTTAGAAGACGAAGGCACTTCCTCCCGCCAGTCTTGCACATGGATGGACTCGACGAAGTGCAGTTAGAAGACGAAGGCACTTCCTCCCGCCAGTCTTGCACATGGATGGACTGACGAAGTGCAGTTAGAAGACGAAGGCACTTCCTCCCGCCAGTCTTGCACATGGATGGACTGACGAAGTGCAGTTAGAAGACGAAGGCACTTCCTCCAGCCAGTCTTGCACATGGATGGACTGACGAAGTGCAGGTAGAAGACGAAGGCACTTCCTCCCGCCAGTCTTGCACATGGATGGACTGACGAAGTGCAGTTAGGAGACGAAGGCACTTCCTCCCGCCAGTCTTGCACATGGATGGACTCGACGAAGTGCAGTTAGAAGACGAAGGCACTTCCTCCCGCCAGTCTTGCACATGGATGGACTGACGAAGTGCAGGTAGAAGACGAAGGCACTTCCTCCCGCCAGTCTTGCACATGGATGGACTCGACGAAGTGCAGTTAGAAGACGAAGGCACTTCCTCCAGCCAGTCTTGCACATGGATGGACTGACGAAGTGCAGTTAGAAGACGAAGGCACTTCCTCCAGCCAGTCTTGCACATGGATGGACTGACGAAGTGCAGTTAGAAGACGAAGGCACTTCCTCCCGCCAATCTTGCACATGGATGGACTGACGAAGTGCAGTTAGAAGACGAAGGCACTTCCTCCCGCCAGTCTTGCACATGGATGGACTGACGAAGTGCAGTTAGGAGACGAAGGCACTTCCTCCCGCCAGTCTTGCACATGGATGGACTGACGAAGTGCAGTTAGGAGACGAAGGCACTTCCTCCCGCCAGTCTTGCACATGGATGGACTGACGAAGTGCAGTTAGAAGACGAAGGCACTTCCTCCAGCCAGTCTTGCACATGGATGGACTGACGAAGTGCAGTTAGAAGACGAAGGCACTTCCTCCAGCCAGTCTTGCACATGGATGGACTGACGAAGTGCAGTTAGAAGACGAAGGCACTTCCTCCAGCCAGTCTTGCACATGGATGGACTGACGAAGTGCAGTTAGAAGACGAAGGCACTTCCTCCAGCCAGTCTTGCACATGGATGGACTGACGAAGTGCAGTTAGAAGACGAAGGCACTTCCTCCAGCCAGTCTTGCACATGGATGGACTGACGAAGTGCAGTTAGAAGACGAAGGCACTTCCTCCCGCCAGTCTTGCACATGGATGGACTGACGAAGTGCAGTTAGAAGACGAAGGCACTTCCTCCCGCCAGTCTTGCACATGGATGGACTGACGAAGTGCAGTTAGAAGACGAAGGCACTTCCTCCCGCCAGTCTTGCACATGGATGGACTGACGAAGTGCAGTTAGAAGACGAAGGCACTTCCTCCAGCCAGTCTTGCACATGGATGGACTGACGAAGTGCAGTTAGAAGACGAAGGCACTTCCTCCAGCCAGTCTTGCACATGGATGGACTGACGAAGTGCAGTTAGAAGACGAAGGCACTTCCTCCAGCCAGTCTTGCACATGGATGGACTGACGAAGTGCAGTTAGAAGACGAAGGCACTTCCTCCCGCCAGTCTTGCACATGGATGGACTGACGAAGTGCAGTTAGAAGACGAAGGCACTTCCTCCCGCCAATCTTGCACATGGATGGACTGACGAAGTGCAGTTAGAAGACGAAGGCACTTCCTGCCGCCAGTCTTGCACATGGATGGACTGACGAAGTTGCGATTTCCACTCTGAAAGGTTAGTCATTTCTAAAATTACTTAATTGTTTGTTATGTTAATTCTTGTATTTGAAAATGAATTGTAATGGAATACACACTGTTTCCGACAGAAAAAACACGTTCCTGCAATCGAATCAAATTAAGTCAACTGAACATTTGACAAAGTTCAGTCTCTTTCTCTTGAGATCTGAATAATACATCTTTTCCAGTGTGCTGTCTAGTTAGTCGTTAGTTGTACTAATAATTGCTCAAGTTATTTATTTATGTTTAATATCCAAACGTGAGTTGTGTGTGAGATCACCGTGGGGCGTTATCATTTATGGCATTGAGGATAATACACTAGTATTCACTGGCATTAGTCAACTATTTCAGAACATTCTTTACAGCACTTATCTGTCCTGATGCTACAACATGCACTAATAATGTTTTTATTTACATGTGTAACATATACACTGATATTGATTATTGGATAATGAACAAAAATGAACAGCAGTACTGCCATCAGCCAATGTTATTAAATGCATTAAAACTCTTTATTGCTTTTTCATAATACCTAATATTTTTACTGATGCTAACAAAAATAACTTTGTCAAGTGTTAAGGATCTTTTATCATTATTGCCGGTTTGTTTCACTACATTTATTTCATAGTTGTAATAGTAGGCCCAAAAACTTTACAATAAGGTTCATTAGTTAACTATTTTAGTTAACATGAACTAAGAATGAACAATACTTCTACAGTATTTATTCATCTTAATGTCAGTTTCAACATTTACTAATGCAGAAATCAAAAGTTGTGTTTGTTAACATTGGTTAATGCACTGTGAAATAACATGAACAAACAATGAACAGCTGTATGTCGATGAATAAATCTGCCAGTGGTTCCAATCCCAGTCATCACCAGCAGTGTTGTCAGCAGTGGGGATGGGGCTGTGCAAAGTATGTCACTCTGCCAGAATCTGAGAACGGCTGCTTTGAGAAAGTGCATAATTTGGGGTTTAAAAAAGCACTGGATGGATTTTTATGATTATAGGGTATTATTTGTGTACACACACTGCCAAGACACATTTAAGTTCAAACACCATGTAAAAGTGAATTATGCATCCAATGTCCCCTTTAACAAATATAACCCTATTTCTAAAGTGTTATCATTGTAATATTTCTGAAGTGAAAAAATATATACATTTGGATAAACTGTTTTAATTAGCTATATTGACATGGATATATATATTTTTCAATATCTGAAGTCTTCTGTGCACAAAGTATACCTGAGCTACACTGACTAATGTATTTGCATGTGTTCTAAGCTGCTAACATTGGGGAAGACATTTTACCAACTCTCTCACGAGAGGATAGCCGAGATCTCTTTCCTGGTCCTGAGCACTTCCTGCGGCGCAAAGCCATTTGGCTTTTGACTCATAAGGAAGAACAGGTAATTAACTTCAAAGATTTATTTTGGATATTTTTAACCTGCTAGTGGGCATAATTTCAGTACAGATAATTTATATGTAAGTTGGTGTGGTTGAAGAATAACATGTATACATACATGTGAAACACTATGTGAATAAAATGACAAATTACTTTATCTGATTTGATTAATGTATATATTTGTATTTTAGGGGCACACCATTCCTGTTGAAGTCCAAGGTTCATCAGCAGATGATGAACATACTGAAAGTTCAAAACAAGATGACCCCAGCACTTCAAAGTTTTTAAAGTTACCCAGCCCAGAATATGTTCTCTTCACTGACAGTGAACTACAACACGTGAGACGGACATGCTTTGAGCAGCAGCGTCTTGGAAAAGAGGGTGACGTCACCTTATCGAAGGAGCTGTTCTGCCGGCTCATCCGAAATACCATGACAAACATGATATCAATTGCAAGAGCGTCTTCAGATGACTACAAATATCCCACTAAACATGAAGTTATTGCCATGGCAAAACGGTTAGTGGAATACTACCCTGTGATGAAAGATAAGTCAACTGGATCTAGGCATGAGTGGGTGAGTGACATCATTTACTAAATTATGTAAAATATAAAAAAAACTTGTTTTGCTGCTATCATTGCTTCAAAACTATTAATTGATACTTTTTTCTATTGTACAGGACACTGTTGCCAAAAAGCTCCTGAAGCGACTTTCAAATATCCGAAGTCCCGTGAAGGCCAAACAGCCTCCTTCCAAAAGAGCAGGTCAGGACAGAACCTTCTGCTGCAGTGGCAAGTGACTATGACGCTGATTCCAGTGCATCAACAATCTGTCACACCTTCAAGATCAAGCACCCCAAGGCAAGAAAATGACAACATTGATGAAGCATGTAAGTACATTAAAATTTACTTAAAGAAAAGGTGGCCAGAAGTGTCACTTCGCGTTTATATATCACAAGCTTCTGATCGGATTTACTCTTTTGACATGCGCACACTGCATGAATATACAGTTTCCCGCTGTCGTCGCATACTGTTTTAAAAAGCACATGTGATATTTATCTACTTCGAGTCCTAATTTGGCAACGAAAGCACATGAAACTGGTGATAATACAGTTCTTGTCCCTCAGCGTGGACACTAATAGTTATCTTTATAGTTATTGTCCATCGGTGTGGATGTTAATACTGTTATCAATACAGTTATAGTTATTGTCCATCAGTGTGGACACTAATACAGTTATTGTCCCTCAGCGTGGACACTAATACAGTTATTGTCCCTCAGCGTGGACACTAATACAGTTATTGTCCATCGGTGTGGACGTTAATACTGTTATCAATACAGTTATAGATATTGTCCATCAGTGTGGACACTAATGCAGTTATTGTCCCTCAGCGTGGACACTAATACAGTTCTTGTCCCTCAGCGTGGACACTAATAGTTATCTTTATAGTTATCGTCCATCGGTGTGGACGTTAATATGTTATCAATACAGTATAGTATTCCATTCAGTGTGACAATGCAGTATTGTCCCTCAGCGTGGAACACTAATCAGTTATGTCCTCAGGTGGACAACTAATACAGTTATGCCGCAGCGTGGACACTAATAGTATCTTATAGTATGTCCTCGGTGTGGCGTTATACTGTTATCAATAAGTTATAGTTATGTCCATCAGTGTGGACACAATACAGTATTGACCCTCAGGGGGGGCAAATGGACCTAATAGGGATTGTCCACGGTGTGGCGTTAATACTGTTATCAATACATTTATAGTTATTGTCCCTCAGCGTGGGACATAATACAGTTATTGTCCATCAGTGTGGACACTAATACAGTTATTGTCCCTCAGCGTGGACACTAATACAGTTATTGTCCATCGGTGTGGACGTTAATACTGTCATCAATACAGTTATAGTTATTGTCCATCAGTGTGGACACTAATACAGTTATTGTTATAGTCATTGTTTGTTGGTGTGAAGGCTAATTTAATTAGCGTTTTAGTTACTGTCCATTGGTGTGGACACTAATACAGTTTTTGTTATAATTATCATCCTTTGGTGTGGATGCTAGTGTAGTTATCGTTAGTTATTCTTCATTAGTGTGGATGCTAGTGTAATTATCTTTATAATTATTGTCTGTTGTTGTGGACGCTAATATAGTTATCATTATAGTCATTGTCTGCTTGTGTGGACATTAATATAGTTATCATTATAGTTATTCGTTAGTTGACCGTTGGTAGCGACGTGGATATAGTTATTGTTATAGGTATCGATGCACTTTAACGCCTCAGTTCTCTAAGTGCACTAATGTTACATTGCTGTACCTGAAAATGTGTGACAGAGTTGTTTGATGTTCAGGTGTATCGTCTGGTTAGTGAATGAATTGTTGAGCACACAGCTGTAGGTGTTTTTATCCTGATATTCCACATCCAGAGGTAGAGAGAGACTGATGCTGAGATCCGACACACTGATGCTGGACAATAAACTGTTTCCTTTGTACCAGTAGAGAGTCACATGACTCACATTCACCACTGAACACAACAATGAACAATATGATGATGATGAACAGTTTGGAGAGTTACTGCTGATGACAGGAACCGGCAGGTAAGCGACATTTATTTCCAAAGTATCTGTATAAACAGACATTTCAGATTTATTAAAATGTGTCCTTTTCAAAATCTTTAAACTAATCGAATATAACCCAGGTTTTAAGGTGGTGGAAGGTCGAACCAAGGTTTCCAGCAATGTGACATGGTAGAGGACACTGAAAGTGAGCGAATTTTTTTTTTTTTTGGTGAACCAACAAGAGTAGATGTTTTATCAGTGTTGAGATTGAGAAAGTTATTGGTCATCCAAGCATTTATATCATTAATACAAGCCAATATGGAGTTGGTGGGAAAAGGAGAGTTGCGTTGAGAACTGATATAGAGCTGGGTGTCGTCTGCATAGCAGTGGAAGTTGAAGCCATGATAATGTTACCTAAAGGAAGCATGTAGTTGATGAAGAGTAAAGGCCCAAGAACAGAACCCTGAGGAACACCGTGAGAGTGGTGGACAGCAATGTAATGCTGACGGTCAGACAGGTAAGAAATGAACCAAGATAGGGCAGTTCCAGAAGAGCAGAGAGTTGTGAGATTAAAATACTGTGAGAGATTGTGTCAAAAGCAGAGGAAAGATCTAACAGAATTAAAATGCTAATGGAGCCTGAGTCAGTGGCCATAAGGAGGTCATTGACAACTTTAAGAAGTGCTGTCTCAGTGCTGTGAGAAGTGCAAAAACCAGAATGGAAACATTCATATGTTATGAGATGACAAATGCGACTGAAGTTGAGCAGCAACAATGTTTTCAAACAGCTTCGAAAGAAGCGGAAGATTTGAGATTTGTCTGTAATTGGCCATATCAGAAGGGTCAAGGCCGGGTTTATTTAAGACTGGTGTGACAGCTGCAGTGTTCTCCTGAGAAACTCTGTATTCGCTCACAAAATCTTTTGTCTCTCACAAAAGCTTTGCATTGCCACAAGAAATTTTGCATTCACTTTCATATGTATTGTTTTTCCTTCAGAAGGTTTGAAAAGCATCAAAATAAAAAAAATTTCTTCTGTCATATTATTCCCATCACCAGTTAAAGAGAAAATGCTGTGAATTAAAAAAATAATAATAATTCTAGTTACCAACACGAAACAACACGAGGGTGAATAATGATGACAGAATTGCATTTTGTTAGGTGAAAGTATAATTTTTATATTAGTGTATGGATATATTTACGAACAAAACCTATATATATATTATATATATATATATATATATATATATATATATAACTATGCCAAGCATAGAAAGTAGCATAAATAGGTATCTAGTTTATATCTACATCCTTTATCTAAATGATATATTATTGTTTAATTACAGGTGGCACATTCTCTGCGTATTTTAGCCATACATTTTCTCAAATTGAGTTCATATTTGAAAACTGATGTTAACCACAAATGGCTGTAAATATAATGCCACATCCTGATAATAAGAACATCTGAAACACAAAACTGCACCATTTTAGCTTCTCTGAAGGGCAACTGTCCAAAAAGGCCTTTTTAAAATGTATTTCTCCGCACCTGTTTTATATTTCCCCCCCATTTGATCATCTTCCCACCATTCACCTTTATACAGAATAACCTTTAATGCAAGGCAGCACTGTCAACAGAAGTGCATGCTTTACCCCAATAGCTCCTCCTATTCAAGTCTCTTTTGCAGGCATGTCACATGACTTTCTGAAGTAGTCCTGTTTTTCTTATTAGAAGAATATAGGTCAAAGTGGAATAATGGCTTGCAGGGTTTTCTCTAACCTCAAAGAGTTGAACTTTGCAGAGACTGTTATTATGGAAATAATTAGAACACAGAAAGGCAACAAGAACAGTTTACAGATTTACAGTCAGTATGCTTAAACAGAGTGTACTGCAATAAAGTGCATTTAAAAACAGTAGCATCCATGTGAAAGCTTGTCTCTTATATGCAAAGAGTTTCCACTGGTATTTGTGAGGGCTGGAAAATATTGTAGCAGCGCATAAGCATCCCGACCTTTCCTTCATCCCAGTGTCTTTCTCAAATGGTCAAGAAAGCATATGGGTGTTCCTCAGGGTGGGACCTTCAACTCCTTAGCGAATAGCTTGTCAATCCTCGAGCCTGAAGCAAAGGAGGGGTTTGATATTAAGCAGTCTCATCTGTGTTTGGATATGCATTATGATTCCAGGCTTTCCCTTCTTCACAAGATTTAAAAAATCTTCTGGAACATTTACACTGCAATTGGACTTTAAGGAGTTTTACACATGACAGACAGCCTACAAAAAGGCAAGATCCACTTAAAGATAACATCAAGACATAATGCATGGACTTTAAAACAACCTAATCATATTCGACACATTTGTAATCATATATCTTTTTGTTAGGAATATAAACAACAATGTTCTTGTTTTTATATTTGAAGAAATGTTAAACAAAACTTTAAGTAGACTTCTCACACTTCTGTGTGTATGTGTATATATATATATATATATATATATGATATAAACGATATATAGGTCTATGTGGACCATGATACTAACAAACAGGTCGCTGAGAAAACAGCATTTGTCCAGGACTTTTTGCGTTGTTTTTCATAAATGTACTATGTAGCTTGTTACTGTGTTTTGTTTTACTGTGGATGAAGTTTAGCAGGGGAATATTCACAACTGTGAGGATTGTTTTCCTCCTCTTCTTTGTTTCTCTTTCTCTTAGGCCAGCTTTCCATCACTTCTACTTCTATTCTTATGTCTCTCATTCTTTCTATCTCTTTCATACACCCGCCCACCATATACATCAATTCACAAAGAAACACTTCTGTCTTTTGGTCTTTGAAAAATGCCTGGAGGACTGATATGGCTCTTTGTAAAAGAATGATACCCTTTTCCATTAACTTTTCTGTTTTCTGTTGTATCTGTATTCAATTCCAGACGTCTCTGTTCACGTACTAACCTTTCAAATGAGATCAAACGACATTAAGTTTTTCCTTTAATCCCTTGCTGTTTCACTCTTTAACATCATCAGAGTCGGCTGATAGTTCTCATTGCTGTTATGCCATTACAGATTAAACCTCCTTTACACAAAGGCTTTTGTGTTCAAGACCAATTTCATGTTGACTCAGTGAGGTATTAGTGTTCATGACTAGTCTTGCGCTTAAGGGAGCCTTAACAAAACAGCCTGTTAAGTGTCTAAGAAAAGAAAGAGTCATGCAGGAGACTGCAGAGCTGTTGAGAATCATTGTATTCTCCATCAAAACAAGAGCACCAATATAGGCAAGATCAAACTATACACTTCTGGCTGGCTATATAGAGCAAAGTTCACTTCCATAATTAGCACCATCCAGCAATGATCGCACGCTGAGTGGTAGTGTGGAGGAAGTGGTTTTATTTTTAGAGGTGGAACAATATTTTGGTAGAGATACTCTAACACACCCTTCAGATAAAGAGATATGTAGTCTAACAGCCTTGCTGAAAAAAAACCCAATAGAAACCATCACAGAAATTCTATTGGTTTCCACTGAATCTGAACACTGAACTTTTAACATTAAAACCATTCAAAAATGGTTTCATATAGTTTGTTCTGGGACATATTCCATTAGGATTTAGTGGTTTTAACAAGCAACCAATAGAAGGCGACCAATTACCAGTAGAGATCAACAGGCACCATTACAGCTTCCATTAAAACCATTACAATTCCCAGTAAAACCATTACAAATTCTGTGATGGTTTCTATATTGTTTTTTTTTTTTATCAGGAGAATTATGCAATAACACACAAATGACAGCATTATTAGGCCTAGTGAATTCCCATCAAGCACATAACAATCTAACATAACAACTGTTTTCACTCTTTCTGCAAGTTACACTGATATCCTAGTACTGTACGTGGTGACAAGTGATCGTCTATGTGTGTCACTGAATTATTCACTCGACCGATTCATTCAGGAATAATACAAGTGACTCTCTTTATGAGTGAGTCATTGAATTATTAACTCAACTGATTTGTTTAAAAACTGATTCATTCAGAAATGACTACTAAAGTCGAATCAGTCATATTTAGAACAACATTGGTTTAAAAGACATAAAAGACACTCGACACATACGCACTAGAACGTTTCATCTTTGTGTTTGCGCTATTTCATTGTCACTATTAAAATACTAGTTTAAACTTCTTATTCCCTCTCTTCCCTACTTTTTGACTGTGCATACCCTAGCAAAAACGGAAGTCTACTTTGGGCTTTTTATTAGTGGCTTCCGTGACCCTACAGAGGACAAGCATATTCTGTTTACAATTTGAGCAAAACTGGGACAAAAGTCCTTTCTTTGACTTTTGACACACGTGATTCATCTATAATCAACATGTTTGTTTTTTGTGGAGTCAACAAGTTTTGTCTTTTTTAACGCATGATAAGAGTTTTTCTTCATGTAGGACTTTGACCGTTTTTTCAATGAATTAGTTTTTTTTGCTATCATGTTTATGTGGCTCAAATGAGGATATTTGTTCCCTGACCATAAAATAAAGCTAATTGAGCACTGACCTTAACTCCTCCTTTTTTGCTGTATGTTTCCAGGTTCCAAAGAACACCCCACCTTCCAAGCATTTGGTTCTGTCATATTTACACATAAAAGCTGACCATGACCACCATAAATGCCCCTGTGTGTCTCCTTGCTCGGAATGAGTTTTATCGGAGTAAGTGCAGCACTATTTTTAGCTCTCCTCTGTTTAACCAGCTAAAGGACACGTGTTATTCTGACTATCTGCAGTTTCCCAAATCTCTGTTTGTGTCTCATGAATGAACTTGTACCTGAATTTACAGCACACATTGTTCCAATTTTAGCCTTATCAACTGACATAGTCATTGACTAATTTGTTGACCAAATAAAAACATCAGTCCCAATTTTGTGAATTGCCAGAAATACACCTTGATTGCTTAAACGTACTGAGCATTAAAAAACCTAGAAAGAAAGTAATATATATATATATCTATATATATATCTATATATATATAATCAGAATTATATATATAAACTAAAACATGTTCATATTACAAAAGGGATTACACATTATTTATTTATTTTTAAATACAACGCATGCCTAAGAGGATTTACTCTGTGGGGCTGTGGTCAGTTTAAATAGTTTTCTTCAGATTCTGTGTATGTGTTTATGTATGTGATTGTTTTTGTTTGCATGCATATGCCACAGACACCCCCCCCCCCCCCCCCCCCCCCCCTCCCCTCCCCCACCCCCCCCAAATGAAGGCAGTCAGTAGTCTTTCTGATAACTTAATGGAACCAAAGCAAAGACAAGTGACTGTCTGGGTGACCAAATCCAAGCACCAAGGTATAGCATGAGTTAAACTGAGATCTGTCAATCTATATAGTTGTACATTTAGCCTACTGACATGACCATGTATTTCTGTCTAAATACAGGTTTAGGGTCTATGAGTGATGGCTGGACAATAAATGTGGTTTTAAAGAGCCCGGCATCCAGCGGAACCTCTTCCAAATAACAAAGTCCTGCTGATCGTGTGGTGAAGTAGACATCTGCACAAGAATAGCGTATAGAGCTCTGGGGGAAAAATGCTTCTCTACAGACACAATATGTGAATGTGCTGCTTAAAAGTGCTGCGCCATTATTTTTTTTAGAGATAGAGATCTTTTTCATGCTAGAGAATAATTATTTTTAGTTTATACGCTATTGTTCAGACTTTTGGGGTTATTAAGTCTCTTCTGTTCACCTAGACTGCATTTATTTGATCAAAAATACAGGTAAAAACCATAACACATGTAAAAATATTATAACAATTTAAACGAAGGTATTCTATTTTAATATATTTCAAATGTAATTTATTCCTGTGAGCAAAGCCGAATTTTCAGAATCATTACACCTGTCTTCAGTGCACATGATCTTTCAGAAATCATTCTAATATGCTGATTTGCTGCTCAAGTAACATTTATTATCAGTGCTGAAAACAGTTGTGCTGCTTATTATTTTTTGTGGACACAAAGAGCAGCATTGGTTTGAAATGTAATTTGTTTTTGTAACTTTATAAATCCCATCAATCATCCCTTTTTGAATAAAAGTATTAATTTAGAAAAATAAAAACAAATGTGGGAAAAAATTCTTACGGATCCCAAAATTTATTATACTGGATAAATATCCACATAGCCATATACTGCATTTATTTTGCCTCACTTTACGCAAGACCTGTCCCCACCACCAGTATGAGACAAAGTACTCCTAAAGAACAAATTGGAGAAATTGCAGCTAACAATATGGTTGTTTACCTTGCTGTTAAAAGATCCAAACTTTTAAGAGAGCCATCATTTATTTGCTTTGTTTCACGCAGGACCAACCTAATCTGTAATATGTGTTTTGACATATAATACTATTAGATTTAATTGTCAAGATTAACTTGACATGGCATTGAAAGTTTTGGAAAGCTGTTACCTTTCAAATATATTGAAACATTTTCTATTGCCTGCATAGCCAATATGGCAACTGATAAAACTGATTAGTCATTTACAGATTTTGACATCCTTCAATTCTGCCCATAAAAAGTACATTTCTTTTCGTCTTCAATAAACTACCAATCACAGCACCTGTCACAGTCTCTTAGTTGGGACCTGTTGCTGCAAACAAAGGGGAAGTAATGTCTGAAAAAGAACAGAGTCAGCATGCCACAAAGTATTTATTTGAATTAAAAATAGAAAACTGTTGCTTTTTTGGATTATTTCTGTATGAGGAGAACTGACATTTCACTCAAGAGCAGTTGTCATGACATTCTGTCTGCTTCAGTTACCATCCAAGAGTCCAGTTTGTCTCCTTGCCAAAGTCCACTTTGAAAGCTGACGCGCTGAATTTAGCTTCAGTATGTTTGTTATATAATCAAATCATTCTTTTTATGAAATAAATAAATGCAGAAGGGGCACCTTTCCTTCTCTGCACACTTGGAACACAGACAAATTAGTACATGATGATATACACAATTTCCCATAATCATTACTGTCAAACAGTACATCAAAATATCTATGTGCAGATCAACTGAAAATAGTATCTCCTCTCGTTGGCACCAATAGCCTCGTGGGCTATAGCACCATTGTGCCTTAGGACGTTCCAAGTTCATGGACCTTTCCCGATCCCGTCCCCTCTCTCTCTCTCCCCCTCGCCAATCTCTGAAATACTGTCTAAACCCAATAAAGGCAGAAATGCCTAAATAACTCTTTTTAAAGGGGTCATATGATGCTACATGCATTTTTTTTCAAGTTGTTTGAACTGAAATGTGTGTGGCAGTGTGTGTTCACAACCACCCTATAATGATAAAAATCCACCCCAGTGTTTTTTTTTTTAAATCTGGTTAAATGTTTACCCCTTTCTAAAATCGAGCCGATCTCAGATGTGTTGTGTGATGTCCCAATTACCAAGTTTCACGATGAATGCGGCTAAAGTAAACAGTCCTTCTGAGAGCAGCTCGGCAGAGAGGGGCGGTGTCAGCATAGCTCATTAACATTTAAAGAAAATGCTACAAAACGGCTTGATCTGAAAAAAGTTTTTGACAGGGTAAAAAAGGTGTTACCATTGAGAAATTTTAACCAAACTATGTTCCAGACTTTTCATTAAGACCCTAAAGAATCATATCAATTATATCAAATGGGCATCCGATGACCCCTTTAAAAAAAAAAAGACCCAATTACAGGGGGAAAAAAGCTGAATTTGTCATTTTAGTATTTGATTATTTCTGCACTTTATTTTAAAAGCAGCTTCCAGTACACTATTATACGTATAGCTAAGATGCATGTGGTCTTTTCTCTTAACTGTAAAGGGGAGATGGTGGTGTATGGTTTCTTTATAATACAGAAAACAAAATGAAATAAATAGGTGTCCAATAGCAGTAGTGGGCTGTTTAAGACCATTTATTGTGCTGAAAAACACAGGATAAGACAACAACAGGTAACAAAAACATTTCCATCAGTGTTAGAGATGTGTAAAAATGTACAAAATTTTTTTTTTTGCAAGTTTCAGCTCTTCAATTTATTATGTGATATATATATATAAAACAATGAATACAAAAAAAATATATACTAAAACAGCCCATTATAGGGATGGGAAATTAAAAGAAAAAGAAAAGAGGAGCCGATTCCGCCCCTAGCGTTGGTGTCCTGATCTGATGTCCGATTCAGGATTGAGGAGAACTCCCCGCCTCCGACTTGCCTCCATCGCTACTTTCGCTCGCTTGCCTCATCACCATCTCCCGGGCAATACATGTCACCTGCCCATTGGTCACACTCACCACCCCTGACCTGCAGAGAGCCAGTCAGATTAAGGGATTTAGAATTTAAAAATTGCTATGTCAAACGAACACCCCTTGTCATTAAATCTAAAATTTGCAACTGCATCTGCAATTATAAGTGCATCAGCACTTGGCAAGGCCTTCGTGTTACATGCACCAACTTGGTGAAACTCAACAGTGACCACTTCTGCGAGGACTCATCGGTAAGGAGGTTCCCATACCCCCCCCCCCCCCCCCCCCCCGGCTTGTTCGCTTCCCAAAGAAGAAACTCGACCACCAATGACCAGAATCCTGTTTGGGTAGACCTAAAGCACAATTAAACAACAGGTCAGAACAAGCAAAGCACCACCAGTCTAATCTTCGAATGGATTTAGTACACAATGCTGTAGGCACTATCACCGTTAAAGAGTCTCTGAACAAAGACATGTAGGCTGATGTATGCATGCAAGCAACAGTCCTGTTTGTAATTCACAAAAGTGATTTCCTCAACAGTTGATTACTCCGAAGCAATCAGACAAGTATTCATTTCAACTGAGCTGTGATTTGGGTGCAAACTGTGCAAATTGCATTGCATAACGTGTAAATGTCTTCATGTCATGTCAAAACTGTTGCAATGAAGTACTGATTGAGGTGGGGGAGGGTTGAAAAGACTGAAATGAAATGTAACTCACCTGGGTGATGTGGAATAACCTCCCCACTATACTCTGAACTGCCACACGAGCTGCTACTGGATGTTGAGCCAATGCGCCCTGAAAAGGAACGGTCTTATAAGGCTAATTCTCTTTATGACATCAACTATTAATAGTTGCATTTAACTATAACAGCAAAGCACTCGCAAAGGCAACTTACTTCTGTAGTAGTCGTGAGTAGCAACAAGGGAACCGCTAGATGGGATGGCTGCCATTTTACAGACTTGTGTCAATACTGACTTAGATGGAAACCCTGTGAAGAGATTGAGAAGACATTTAATGTTGAGAATGAATTTAATGTAAATAATACAAACTAGATAATAACTTCTCATCTTAACCCTGAAAATGGATATTAATGAATACAGACTGACTCAGGGAAGGCATTTAAGAGCTTTTATCTCTCACCTGTGGTT